>LVTN01000571.1:105286-181701 GCA_001649415.1 Musa itinerans | reverse complement strand
ACCATTTAAAGAATAGTAAAGAAAGAAAAATAACACAAAACATAGAGATTTCATCATTTGCGTCAGAAGCCTAAGTCCAAATTGAAGGCAGGATGGTTTTCACTATAACAAAGTAGTAGGGTACATGGGGAATGGGGATGGCTTAAGCATAATAATATAATAAAATAGAATTCAAGTCTTCGTGTTTAAATAAAAGGAAATGTGTCATGTTGGTCTCTTCAAAATCAAGACTTAGGTGGACTTTCTTTAGTAACTTACCGTCTTATCGTCAAACCAACCAAGTGTAGGCAATCCCTTATGAACTATGTATTCACTGTCCACCACTCCAACATTTTTGCTCCGATCACCCTATCAAGATTTTTCTTAGATGTCTTATTGACAAGAAATATTTGAAAACACTGTTCCTGTATATGGGAATTTTACCTGAGCACAGTAACCAAGTTTCATATCAAGACCCCATGCATGAATCAGGTCACTCTACAAGGAAACATGACAAAGAAAGGGATTATTTATTATATTTCAGTATGAAGACAAAATATATCATGAAACATAGTCAAAGAGTTGTGTCTTGCATTGTTTATACAAAGATATACCAGAGTCACATTAGATCTCATTATATGGCAATGATATGAGAACCAAATAGTTGTTTCCGAAAACAAAATTTTGACAAAACTCTACATAAACAATATAGCAAAAAAATTTTAGATATGCCTCTAAAGTTAATGATTTCCATATTCATCCCACAAAATTAAATTAAGCATATGCATCTGCACAAACATAAAACCTCGTAAATATGTTTTGATAGTTAATCTCCATCAGTTGACTGTCATTTGGCTGTTAATTGAAACTCTAGTTGACGTTGATAGCCTTAGAACAAACTTTTCTACGAGACTTTCATGTTCGTAAGAATTTTTAAGATTTTCCATATGTTTATACATTTTCGAAATCAAATTACTTGTAGCTGCAATTAGTAGTGGATTACATAATACATTGAGCTTTTGGACTGAGAGGAGCATGTATGGAACATCTCAATATGTAGAGGAACTTAAGATAGAATTTGTAAGAGGAATTACACTATTTTTGAACTTCACAAGGATAGGTATGCAGAAACCCCAAAGAACATAATAGTAGAATTAGAGAGATGCATGCAAAACATAATTCACATAAAGAACTAAAGCATTTTAACAGACTTGAATCATATGCCATGCACAACGCCAGGCAGCTCTTGAGAAGACGGGGGCCATCAGTTCTACCCACCTGCAATAAGTAAATCTGTCAGCAGTGAACGAGAGCACTATTTATTGAACTGTCAGAGAAAGAATTTTATTTCGTGAAGTTCTCCTAGAAATAGCTGCTTCAGCTTCTTCTCCCAGTCCAGCATCACAATTAAATTTCAGTTTTTTAGATTACAAAATACAACGTCAGAGAAAGATGAAATTCACATCTTCAACTATAATCCAAGAATGGGGTCAACACATTGCAGTTTGGTTTAGTTGTCACACAAATTCACATGATCATATACAAGTAATAACCTATGTTGAATATGTTCTGCGTGTCCACTTATAAGTTCAGTAGTCACGAACAGATTAAATTATGTACAATGTCAACAGAAGCAATATTGATTATGCAAATGGTGTAACTATACATACATATCCCCTGCAACCTCTTTATCTATCATGTGCAATCAAATTAGCAAATATCCAAAAAGGTCCACTCAAAGTTTTAGCAAATATCATATTTAACCTTGTTATCCACTAAAAGATGAAGGATAGTCTTTGTTTCAATAGGAAAATTAAAAGTATATCAATATGACTGATTAGATATCCGAATGCAACAAATACGTATTCAGGAAAAAGGAAACTCACCCAGTGCACGGAGGAGCACTACTGTTCTTGTAACATTTGCTGCCACCATTGAACTTGTACATCCTTCTGTTTTTCAAACAAATTATTCTCATGATTGCCAATGCTATGAGAAGTAGACATCACATACCAGAAGTATGGAATAGATTCCACTTGCAACAAAATAAATAGCCAAGTATTGATCAGTTCTACTGAGGACACAAGACAGCACCTGTGTACATCTCCTTTCCTTGAACGTACAGTAATCTGATGGTGAATCCTGGATTTCACTGGCTCAAGTGCAGGCTGTGATATCTCCAAGCCTTCCCTTTCAACAATTGTTAAGTATCTGCAGGAGTTAAACGACAGCTAAGTACAACTACTGAACAAATTAATCCAAGCCATACAACATGGACATAAGCTATTCATAAAGTTTCAAAGTCCATTCCAAATGCTCAAGTCAAGATGCTTCAAAAACTCGGTCAATGACAAGAAGCTCAAGTTAACCAGTACTATAAGACAATTCAATGTAAATTTCCCAGTTCTCTAAAATCACATCTGTCGTTTAAACTAGGAATAAAGTTCCAACCATTAAGATCCTGATACAATTCTAGTTTTCATATCCTGAACAAAGAAATGGTGAAGAACAAACACTGACTTTTCAGGATGAAAATTTTCCACTTCAAGATCCTCATCCCATAGGAAGACATACTTGTATGGTGCAACAATGTCTGGATGTAAAAACCGTTTAGCAAACCACCTGCAAAACATATTATTGTTTTTACAATGAGCTACACACCTCAAGTGTATAATTTCAGCTATATTATGGGAACAATAAATTACCATTTTGTTTGATTGATTGCAGAAATATGTAAAGCACTGCCACTCCATTGTAAGTCTTTCCATTCATCAACAACACCATCGTAGTGAAAAAGAATTATAGTGAAGTCACTGGAAGCAAACTAGAATACAGATAAAAGAATTTGGCTAAAACTAGAACCATTTAAATAATTTGAACAACTAAAAGATTCATGAGATAGCGATTTTATTTTACCTTGATTATGATTTGATTTACAATTTCCTTTTGTTTAATTCCAACTGGCATCGCCAATAAGCTCTTTTGCAAAATGTTATTTTCCTGTTCCCAAAATTTGCAAGAATAGACGTCATCACAGTTAACCTCAACATAAATGTGATATACAATTTATTCAAAATAGAGATCATATCATCTTAGACATAATCACAGTTAACTACAAGTCTCATAGAACAAAGACTTTTTGTTGCAGTCCAGATTTCTGCAATTGCACAACACAATGGCCTACCCAAAATTCAAAGATGATGGCTGATAGATACAGACAATATATTGATCCTAAAAATTGCACATGATCATCCTAGTGTTTGTGCAACATGAATTGTGCTTCATTATGGCAGAATGGTGTCCTAGAACTCCTTTTGTCAGGTATTGAACTTGTGCTAGTTAGCACAGACATGTTACAAATAATGCCAGCAGATACAGATCATGTCAGAACATTACCAGTATCCACCATTTGGAAAAACTAATCCCTGGTTAATACCTTGAACAATCTTACACTCAACAGCTAGGTAACAAGATGATAAAACTATGAGATAAATATGTAGTACACCTTTCCATTTGGAGGACCCCATAGAGGCACCATTTCCATGTCTGATGTCCGGCAAACAATTCCTTTTGGCAATGGTTCACTTCCCGAAGATATGCATGTACTCTGAAAATCATTAACACTGAAATCATAAGAACATAAAGTAAAATATCTATTTATACAAGGGTATAAATGACAAAGAAAGTATGATTTTTCATGTGAAACATGCTCAACAGATTCAAAGCCAGCACAGTTGCTAATAACCTTGCAAGAGTTGGACCCGTTGGTCCCCAAATTGGTGTCATGAGACCATGAATCAGCTTGATGGGCCTGCAAGTTTGATAGGCCAATCTCTGATGTGCCTCGTGTTATCCCTACAAAGTCAGTTGATGACCCAGTTGACACTTTCTGCAATAAGGAAAAAAACATAATGTCCATAAAATTACAAGATTACAATTTACAAAGGCAAGTAGTTAGTGAATAACTTGGTATTAATGACTAAGAATATGCTTCTCCGGTAAAATAACATAAAAAATAAATTTAATAAAAACATAGAAGTCTTATATGATTGCTACACAGAAGACCATGATGTTGCTATATACATAGCCTTTAAAGGCAGAGGAGAACACAAAAATATTATTGTCTGATTTAAATACTAAAGTTATAAGGAGAAGTTCATGGTCATTAATAAACAAAATTATATATCAGAAGTCTTTCAGTATGAAAAAAAGAAATAGTCAGCTAAATTTAAGACTATAAATCACTGGATATTAAAATATAAGAAAAAACAAAGTTGGAAAACGTATCATACCTCCTTATAATCAAATACAACAAAGGAGGTCCCAAGGATGAACACAAAACATAGGAAAGCAGCTGCATAGGAGATGCTACAAAAGCATAATCTCCGACTTGAGGGATCGGTTACAAGAGGACCCTGCAGGAAGTTTTTGAAAAGGTAAAGGAAGAAATTAATTTACATAGTTCTCTTTACACACAAAAAGAAAAGGAAAAAATAACATTATGAAAAAATTGAACCAAATCGCACAAGTAAAAGGGAAAAAAATAAAGAAAATAAACATGAGGCATTCCTCAATCAAGTCATCAATATAGTCTTATGTCTCAAGAATTGAACAGACCAAATATGTGCTTTGACAGATTTGATAGTTCACTTCCTCACATACTTCTTTATGATACATGTCGCAAAATTATCCGTAAAAGCCACTGTCAACGCAAAATATGATCCAAGTCTTTAAAACACATAGGCAAAATCGTTCATCTACGAAATCCAAATGACAATTTCATGCACGAGAGTTAGAGCTACTGGGATTTTCTTTTTCTTTTTTTGAGAAGAAATGATTCGTTTATAACAACGGAAATCCCATACAAAAGAATGTGAAAAAACATTACCCCAAAAATTCCGAATGAGGCAATAAATTCATTTTATTTCACAAATGTTAACAACAGAAAATAAAATAAAATCTAAACAGAAATTCTTCTAAAAAGATGCAAATTTTAATAAATAGAATAACAAATATCTAAGAGATGAAATCAACATTGAAATCGATTGATTTTGGATTTTTGGTTAAATGGTGATTAACCCAAGGTGGGGTCAATCAATGCTTCCCCTCTTGACTGCGCTAGAGTTCTTATTGCATCTCCTCCAAATGTTAGTCCATTTATTATAGTGGGATTCACAAGAAGTCCTCCGTTGAGTTCATTGATTTGGCAAACCACAAATTTGAAAATCATAAGAAGCTGTAGCGAAGAGACGAGAGACGAGAGACGAGAGAGTCCCTCACCATAAGGAAGAGGAAGCAAGCATGAAACCAGAAGGAAGAGGGGACCTCCCCGCAAAGGAGGTTTGGGTATATCAGAAGGTCTCAACCGACCGATTGCACAGAGAAGAGAACCAAGCCGATGTAGGACTCGCAAAACAATTCGAGTCTTCTTGAAGGATGCCGCTTCCCGATAAGAACAGTGAGGTTGGGCTGGTGGAGGTAACTTTAGGGGTCGGTTTTCTTCTCTCTGTAGGAAGAAAGCTGCGATGGATTGTTGCCTACGAGTCAAAGGCGGAGAAGTGGCGGAGGAGGAGGAGTGAGGCGCTTTCTGGTCTCGGTCGCGTCCATTCCGTGAAGTGGAGAGACAGGAATACAGAAGACATACTCGTTCTCCGCACACCCTCACGGTACCCTCCGCTTTAATTTGATAAAATGCGCGAAGCGCGATGTAGCACTCAAGTGGGACCCATCCGGTACGTAATGATATTTGGTGAAATGCGTAAGTATCTGGAGAGAGCCAGAAACGCAATGAATGATTCAGTGTCTAAGAAAAGGACAGAAAACACCTTCGTGGGAATCAGACATCAGCCTGACTCCTTGGGTGGCCCACGTGGCTTTCCATAGGAGAAAGGAGAAAGGATGTTGCGTGTCTGAGCTGGGACAGGTGAGCGTCGCCAACTCTATTTAACTTCGTGCGTCCTCGGTGGGCCACGTCCGGTTGTGCGCGTGGAGTAAGGAGAGGTATATGCTCTGCACCATTTATACACTTATGTAATATATATATATATAGTATATATTAAATAGATAAATATGAAGAGTCAGGTTGTTTGGCCGCCCACTCGAAGGTCGGCATCATCCCATCTCAACTTTCCATTCATTGCACGACTCCCCAAAATTCCAAGTAGAATCTCACATTTTCTTTTTTTATTTTATATATATATATATACTTGAACCTGACAACTTATGGGAAGAATGTACTAATCATGGAATAATATGCCAACTCCCAGTCTCATCGACAAATCTCATAAAAATTTTATCGTCTACCACAGTGAAAGCTTTTTAGAGGAATATGTTACATATATGTTATATTCATTAATGAAATTTAGATTCATCCAACTGAAGCCCGTGAATCATTTTGATTATGAAAAATAACGGACTAGTTGCAATTAACTTCTTATTTATAATCAATAGATTTAGTAATTATCATAACATGTGATAATATTATAATCAATCATTCTCTAATCAATAGATTATACATATATATATATATATTCAGATGAAAGTACTATATTAGTTGGGTGTAAAAACTCTTTGTTCCGGCGTTTACTAAGAGAATTGACGGGCGAGCATTCCTATGCCTACTCCTAATAAAGCTTGTCTACCTTATCACTAATTATTTATTAGAGATCAAGAGCAAACTTACGAAGCTTTTACTTTACTGGTCATGTCTTAAGGGAAATGTCCAAGTAATATTGAGCTATGTTAGGGAAGTGCCACTAGCATGAATATCGAGATCGAGAGAGGTTTCCTGACCCAATCCCTCTAATGCCTAAGTTAGTAGTTCAAAAAAAATGAGTGTGATTATGAGTAGTAAAAAATGACATCTCAACAACTGTGCTAAAAATAAACTTTTATACTTGAGTATAAAGAGATAAAATATTCTACAAAGAGACAACACTTAATTACCTTTAATAATCTTCACTTGATATTTTTCTTTATGTGAGCAATATGGATTAAAATAGCCTATAATTATTTATCATATATCTTTGTCTATATGGACAAATCAACGAAGGACAATTTCTATCTCCTTCTTTCGATCTCGATATCATACAAAGACCATATGTCAGATGATGATTGATCAATATTATTCTCGATATCAACTCATATATCCAAAATGGTCCCAAAGGTTTTAATAAACTTGTTTTTAGGTATTTTTGCAAAAATAATCAGTATGATTTTATCACATTTAATCATGAAATTTATAGGTCTTCCTCCAACATATCAATGACTTGCACACCCTTTCTCATGGTGGTGCTTCAATTAAAAGAAAACAAAAATCTCCACCCTATGCACATAGGACAACAAAAATGGAGGCTCAAGGAGGGGGACAACTGTAAGTAGATTTGGATTGAATTTGGTACTGGTGTGATGCCTCGGCTGGAGCCCTGGTTGAAGAAGAGGAGCTGTGGACCCACCTTATTTTGTCCTGTGCGTGTGGCCCACAAGGATATGTCCCACTGATTTATAGCCCACAGGATTGTGATTCTTTGGTGCCTTGGTGGGAAGAGAGAAAGAGAGAGAGAGAGAGAGAGAGAGAGGAGATTCACACTCGACATGAATAGGATTCACAGACTTTGTAAGTGCGTTCTAATTAGATTCAACAAATTAGAGAGAAGCTGAGCTTGCTTTCCAATGAACCACTTAAGGTATCTCTAACGTATAAGCACTTCTATTTACTCTTTCAAGTTGCGTCATTCTGAAGTGTCATGGTTATAATCTTCATGGAACCGATAGTATTTAAACAAAGGTCAGGGCTAATCATGGCTACTCTTGCTTCAGCCTCTTGTGTGACTCCTCATGCTTGCTCGAGACTATTGTCTCGATATCAATGTATTGATTGGCACTTTAAACTGCCTTGATTACAATCACTGTTGGTCTCTATATCGGAATAGTTATTTTTAGTCCTTTCTCATTAGAGTATGTGTAATTATATCTTAATGTCACATATTATATGATTTAAACTTAGGCTTCGTTCTTTATGATGTGTTCCTCATGCATCATAGCATCTCGAGCCTTTCTGAAACTGAAGCTTCAAGAAGCAACCACACTTTGTTGAACTCTGAGCCCTGCACTTCTGAGATCTGAAGACATTATTATTTGTTTACCTCTGTCATCAGGGAGGGTCAACATGTTGACCGTTGACCCTGTGTGATGACAGATCTCTTTGTGGATGAAAATATTAGTCAACCATAAACATCACATTCAAATGGCAACTTGTTTCAGAGTTGTCTACCAAGGTGGTAAAAGTCCACCTCCATTGTTCAGGAGATGGCAGTGGCCATAGAAGGGTGCAATTGGCTCAACAAGTTCACACTTCTTTTTCTTGTAGAATGAATGACCTCCATGGATGTCATCCTTGGAAACATACACATTAAATAAGGAGCAGTGGGAGAATATAACTAAGTTGGGAGGTGGAAAATCTAGAAATATGATGTGTTACATAATGGAGAATATATAATTTGGTTAAAAAAAAAGGAGAAAATATGATGGAAGAAAAATTAATTCCTTTTTGTACTCATTTGTTGATTAGCCACGTGCGGGAAAAAAAAAAAAAAAGAGGAGGGCTTAAATATCATTCAATGGATAGTAGACTTATGGGACCCACAGTAACAGGTGTGGGTCCCACCATCACCTGAGTCTTCAATATTTCTTTTTTTTCATATTGATAGAGCGAGTAAAATATAAATAATATTATTATTTCTTTATAACTTGAATAATTATCTAACATATATTATTCTGGACTATATGCTTAATATTATGATTAAAAAGATCTATCGAGAGATCCAAATTGATTAGTATATTATTACGTAAATGGCATGACGTTATTTACATAATTTGATATAATAATTTTTTTTTTAAATATTATAATTAGAGAACATCTATCGAAAAAGTGATATAATAAAAACCATGATGATGTCATTAATCTCCTAGGCTTTTCACCAGCTAAAAATCCAGTTATTGCCCATTGCATGATGCACATCACATTTATTTGTTGCATGACACCCACAGAGCTGGTGATTGATGGCCAATGGTATACAATTAGAGGTCCATGTTTGAATGCTTAATATTGCATGATGAAGAGGAATTAGCTTCCACTTGAAGATAGTAATGTATGTGGAGGGGTTGGTGTCAAGTATTGATGATGGTAGGGTATCAATGATATAGCAAGTTGCTTCTAGAGACCAAAAGTTTGTGGGGCCAGGAAAGCTCCTCTTGACCTGTTTTTCACAAGATATGTATGATGATACTTGGCAGCACTTTGTAAATAAATTTATTTATTTATTTATTTGTATCTACATGAAATTGGATGAGAGTATCTATTTTAATCTATTTTATTTATTAAAAATATTTACAAGTAAAATTGAATTTTATATAAAATATAAGTATATTATAACATCTCGATTAATTTTATATTAAAAGTAAACAAGATTAAGATTAATAATTTTAATATGATGACTATTACTAATAATTTCACTTTAAGTATCTTATAGGTCAAATAAAATTGATAGATTAGTTAGCCTATCTAATTTGAATTGTGACATTTAATATCAGAATCAATCTATGAGAGAGTACATTATTAATAACTTCACTTTAAATATTTTGATCAATAATTTGTACTTAGTTAGCCTGTCGTAACATATATGAAGCAAATCTAAAAAAGAAACATATATTATAAAGAATTATTTATTTATTAAATATAGCCAAGTATAAAATGATTAATTTTATCTATTTATTTTTTAATGCTACTGATTAATAAGTATCTAGATCCATCTCAAAATTTGAAGGTGATAATTATAAATGTCATTTCACTATATTTTTATTAGGATTTAAGAATCTAAATCCAAAAATTAACAACAAAGCTTTTGTCCTTAAGTCAATTATTGTTTTATCCGATGTCCATTCTGCCATGGCAAATATTTTTTTGCAAAGTTTTAGAGATGCAAACATCATGATCAAAGATTATGAAACTAAACAGTGGATTGGACAAGAAGTTGTTGGCAACATGTGGAGACATGAATGACTAAGTACAACCTACTAAGAACAAAGGAATGAGGTTGATATGTAGCCTATAGCACATTGTACAACCTACTAAGAATAAAACATTTAAACAAATTTCTAAATTCATATTTCTCTTCTATAGTTGAGAATATAAATCTTTTCTTGATGCTTTTGTACTTTCTCCTTTATGAGAAGATACCCTTTTTTTGCCCATTGTATCCTTTGGTGTCCAATTTGCTTGTGGGTGCCTTCTATCATCTTATCTATACTTTTCTTTCTCATTTGATTGGAGGATAACTTGTGAACATCACTGGAAGAATTGCACCACACTTCACATACTTTTGCTATATGGCACCTTTTGTACAAAAAACATCAGTGCCTTTATCATGCTACATTTCTTTTGGAAGTGTCATAGGGTGGACACTTTTACTTGCATTAAGTTTGGCATTTTCCTAAGGATGAGCAGTGGTGGAATACCTGGGATGCTTGATGAGGATTGATGCTCTTGAGATTAACTTTTAGAGGCTTGATCATTTTAAGACAAGAATTATCTACCTAACAAAGCATTTCTCATAATACAAAGCATGATGCAATGAAGAGAACTCGAGACACATATAGGACAAAGTCAGATCTATTCATTATATATATTGTTTTTGTCTTCTTGCTTGATGGATAGTTCAAAAGTTAATTCTCCATCGATGAGAATGAAAAGTGACATCTTGAACTACTGATCCTTAACATACTTTATGTACATGACATGAGAAGATAATATTATTGGACAATTAATGGGTAATGATTAATGGATGTTGTCTAATTTTTTTTCTTCTAGAATGTTAATAGATGAGGGATATTTATGCTCATTATACCTTATAATTATGACTTACAAAAAAGACATTTATGCATCTTTGGATGAACACTATCAAGCCCATTTTGCGTTTTATTATCTAGAAAGTCGTCTTCATATCAAGCTTACATGTGTTATGAAGAGTGGAAATGTTACTAAGTTAAAGGAATTGATGGTAATCAAATCGATGGTGGATATAGTTTCTCAATTTTCTCGATCGAATTGGCCAAAAAATAATTAATATCCATCATTGCAGTGTTAATTGTAGATGAACAAGTGTGTTCAGCAGAAACATGTAACTTCTAGGATTAACAAAGGTGAAACACAAGAGTAGGTGCTATTTTCATCGATGTCAAATATTAGAAAACTTATTTTGAAGTCAAAATAAATTATAATACCTCAGTTTAATCTCATAAATTAATGGGGTGTTAAATGAATCGTCAATACTTTTGTGATAATGTATTAGGCAAATTGTAGTGGGCTTCAAGAATGAGAAACTTGATAGCCCAAGTTGTTAGCTTGTCATATCAACATAAGCACATTCCAATAGCCCATTTGATGGATGAATCTTTTTTTGGAGGTCAATATTCCCATTCATGTTTCCAAAGAAACAATTTTGTGATGGGCTATGATTTTTTTAATATTAAAAAGTAAAATAAAAAGTATTATATTTATTTTTTCTTTGAGAAAGTAGAAACTATATTATTTCAAAAAGTGATTACAATCATATAATTATGTTGATCTCCGTACTCATTTAATTTATATTTTCTCCGCAATCTATGTATCATAAGTTTATCTCTCTATGAGAGTTAGAGGATAATTTCAAACCAAATATATTTAATATCATATGTAATTCTTTTAATCTTTCATACTCTATTTTATAATGTCATAATTGTCTAGATGAAAATAATTAATTAAGTTTATTTTCCAACACATTTGTTGAAGGCTCACTGGATTCACTCCCTTCCCTCTCATCTATTGAATGCAGAAGTTTCATGCAAATAACATCTTATATTCCACTTGTAATATGCCTATTAATCAGCTTAAAACATCATTCATAATAAGCACACAAACCCTCTCATGCAAATAACATCTTATATTCCACTTGTAATGCCTATTAATCAACTTAAAACATCATCCACACAAACCCTCTTTTCCTGTAACCAAATACAAAGCATATTACAAACTTTGCTCCTTGAAGCTATATTAATGAGGAAGGATATCAACAGCCATCAAAACCATCATTATCATGACCCTCCCTATTCACAAGTCCTTTTCTCTTTCAGTATATCCTGGTCTGCCGGACAAACTATGGCTTCAGGAGACAGGGAGTCATGCTAAGGTCAGCTTCGGAGCCTGTACTCGTATGCTTAAACTTGTCCTGGATACACTATACCTTGCTGCATCCTTACATGATATCCATTTGGCGTACGTTGTCATCAGCATAATCTACATATACTTCCGCATGTTCATTATTATCCTAACGTATCGTTAAAGTATACATAAACATTTACTTGACACACACACACTCTCTCTCTCTCTATGTTTCCTTGTGGATGTCTTTATGTGTGTAAGTATCAGGAGATGATAAGGTAGCAGGAGTCAGTGGTCACGGCATGTTTAAGTTCACGAGGCCATGCAAGTAGGTCTCGCCCCACCTATGGAGTTGGGCATGGGACGTCCATGCTTGGTAGCCTCTGCTGCTGCTTCCTTCCTCTTATTTTATGTGCTGCAAACCTATCAACTGCCGTTGGTTTCAGCACGAGAGAGGGGACAGATCCAGGGAGAGAGCCTGAATGCAGATCGATATCATTCATTGCATGATTGCCTCTGGCTGCCCTGAATTCAATAGTCTGCAGCAGGTATCATCACTGCCAAGCCTTTTTACGTTCTTCCCTGCTCAAATCCTACAATATCGATCGAATGACAAAAGTGGATAGAAAAATGCAGATGCAAATAATATAAAAGGAAAAGTAAAACATAAAGATAAAGACTTGATCTCGATGTTAGGATTTATAAGATATTGTCGAATAGGTTACAATGAGAAAAGAGTTCGAATACAAAAGATAGAAGAAACTCCATATGTCTAGACAAACATCTGTGCTATAGCTTTCTTTAGGATGACACAAGTTTCGTGTTCATATATATATATGCATGCGTATAGTATCCGTAGTTCCTTTCTAATGGAAGGGCAAAAGTTGATCGATTTGGTTCTCTTTCATTATGTATTCTATTCTGATTCGACGCAAGCATGGAATACTTTTATTTTTCTTCTCACTTATACATAATATATGCATTTTCGATCATTGTATTCTTTTGTAGTTTTCGATCATTGGGATAAGAACATCATTTAGCTTGGTGTTGACATCAACCTCCTGTCCTTTTCTTCTTCTCTTCTTTCCCGAGGAAGAAGCTCAGCTGACTTCCACCACTGCAATCATATGTTGCAACATTGGATAATGAATACAATATTCTCATAGGAAGCAGCATCAACAAGTTGTAGGTGAGCCAAAGGTAATCTCGATCATGATTCGGAGTCCATTTAGTCAACCATGTGACGGTACATGAACGATAACACAACAAAAAGATGAGAGAACACAACATAAAATATGATCAAATTGCAAATGTAGCAGTTCTACGAACATCACAACACTTATTGCTTTCATGTGTGTCTTCTAGATCGATGTACGTATTACATCTTAGCCACCAAAATCTCGCATGCAATTATGCGTTGTACTTTGTTATAAATCACCTCCATGTATTGAAGCTTTGTGCACCGGGTGGTGGGCACCCTGCTCGTCGAAGCCAAACTCTAATACAGGAGGAGGAGGAGGAGGAGCTCCCATGGCGGAGGAGGAGGAGGACGGCGAAGAGGCGTGGGACCACTCCGCACCCACGACCGGGTTCCCGTCGACCACTGCCCCGACGTGAACCGAGTGTGACTGAGGGCTGGCCTGCAGCTCTTGCACCTGGCGCTTGAGGAACTTGACGTACCGGATGGCCTCGTCGAGCATGGAGGCGGTGTCCATCTTGGTGCCCCCCGGGACGAGCCGCTGCAGGACGCGGATGCGCTCGCTGATGCGCTCCCGCCGGAGGCGCGCGGCCACGCTCTGCGGGTCGTCGCTGATCCGGACGTTGCGGCGCCTGGGCTTCTTGATCGTCGACGGGTCGATGTCCACCGGCTGCATGGCGGCGATCCTGTACATCATCTCCTTCACGGCGCCCAAAGCTTCCTCCTCTTCTGCTTCATGGTCCCCTTCCATCCCTCTTCCGGGGAAGCTCGGGGGGTGGATGTGGGCGTGGAATGGCAATTCCAAGGGGATGTAATTAGAAAGGAACTGACTCCCCATGCTCATCTCCGGATCCCAAGGCCGACTCGTGTTTCTGCTGATGCTATCCATAAAGAAAGGCTATGAGAGGAGGAGAAAATATAGGGAGGTAGAGGAGGCTTTTGTTGATCCGAGAACAGTAACGAAGAAGAGTGTATGTAACCTAATATTGGCTGTGATAGGGGAAGAGAGGCTTTATTACACGACGACTTTGGTAGAGCTTGTGACATAGGATGTGGGACATGTTCTATTTATCTGTATGCTGAATCGAGTATGGTGAGGGCAATAGAATAATGGGGTGTAGAGAAAGATAAGGAACTCACCAAATTATCGAGGCTACAGCTGGTGCTCCTCGTGAAGGATTCCAGGCTTTTTAGACATCCTTCTCTCTCTCTCTCTCTCTCTCTCTCTCTCTCTCTCTCAAACATACATTCTTCTTTGCATGAATGACAAATACATGCAATCATTCAATTTCAAAGTATCTTTGTAATTGACCAAGTGTTCATGAAGGAAACGTTATGCCTTTTGCATTCTTTCTCTGAAGCGAAGATTACATTTTATGGTTAATTTATATATTTATATCACATCAAAATTTTGCTTAACTAAAGGGAGAAAAAAACTCAGAACCAACAAAAATTCTCCGATATTAATAAATAAATAATATATAAGAAGATTGATGTAAGATATAATATGATTCGATATATCGAGGCTACAGCTGGTGCTCCTCGTGAAGGATTCCAGGCTTTTTAGACATCCTTCTCTCTCTCTCTCTCTCTCTCTCTCTCTCTCTCTCTCAAACATACATTCTTCTTTGCATGAATGACAAATACATGCAATCATTCAATTTCAAAGTATCTTTGTAATTGACCAAGTGTTCATGAAGGAAACGTTATGCCTTTTGCATTCTTTCTCTGAAGCGAAGATTACATTTTATGGTTAATTTATATATTTATATCACATCAAAATTTTGCTTAACTAAAGGGAGAAAAAAACTCAGAACCAACAAAAATTCTCCGATATTAATAAATAAATAATATATAAGAAGATTGATGTAAGATATAATATGATTCGATAAGTATAACAAAAAAAAAAATTATTATATAAAATTTAATATAAAAATTATTTTTCGTTTAGTAACATTCAAAGTGTCTTCTTCTATGTCAGTCAGGATCTTGAGGCATAGGATATATTTATATAAATAAATTTCAATTCTCTAAAGATTCTTCCTACTTAGATTTCTAAGTCCTAATCTATCAATAAATTAACATCTAATTAAGACTCTTCCAAATAATTTAAATATAAAGTACTTATCAACCTTAACACCAATCATCTAATCTTATCACAACCACCAATAGAGCGACTTAAAAACTCATAGATTCAGAGAGAAAAAGAAAATTGTTGACTTGGGAGTTCCAAACAATTGTTTGTGATCAATTGCAGTGACAACCAATGATGCCTTGGGCCATAAACTAGTATTGTAATATAGCTGGAACCCAGGAAACTGTTGCTAATACTTGTGCATCACATGCCAATTTGACATGATGGATTCTGCCTCCTGAGCCCTTTCAGAGATAAGGGGGAAACATACATCAAGCAATAATTGTTTGGGGCAAAAAGGATAATTATTTTTCAAAGAGCAAGTTGGTGGGATCTTATATCTAAAAGTGCAAACAATCTCTGCAGCTTCACAATGTTTCCAAGTAACAAAAATGTTTTCTCTTTGGAAAAATCTTGAAACATCTCATTCATTGCAAGCATACATACTTGTTTATTTTCACTGGATGTCAATGAAGAAAAAGGTTTCCATCAATGAAGAAAGAAGTATAGAGTCAATTGAAGGAAGTTATCAAGAAGAGAAGTCATCATTTGATCTCAAATGGCATTGCAGCCAGAGTAACATTAGCAATAGTATATTTAAGTACATTTTTCCTTGGCAAGAAAAGCTGTTTGATTACTGATTCAGTAAAAGAATTCTGATCTAAGAGGTAATGTCAACAACAATCTCTTCTATACCCAACATGATTGAGACTTGCAAGCTCATCCATCTATGGAACTTGTTGCCCTTATCATGCTAACTTGAAACATCACTAATAAGCTTCTGAAGTAAATATCTAAATTCCATGAGCAGCCGACTGTATCAGATCATGAATAACATTATGAGATTAAAGATAGAGACTACAGATGTTCAAATAGTGGTCCATGAGAGGAAGAACTAATGACTAGACAGAATATGTGACATCATTTGCATCACCAGATATCATCGTAGAAGCTTCACTCTCAGAAGTTAGAAATATATTTCAATATCTTCTTAGTGACAATAGATAGATAGACAGAGAGGAGATAATGGATTACGAGGCATTCACTATGAAGAACAAAGGGAAGATAAGACCATATACCAAGGACGGAGCTTGGAGGTCTAGGGACGGTCCACAGTCTATGAAGAGAGATGGACATTCCACTAGGGTAATCACCAACAAAGCATTCATCTGATCCAAAGCAAAGTTGCAGTGGAATTCATCCCCACAGTTCTTTCTCTCTCCCTCCTTTCCTTATCCATCCATCTAATATTTGACGTTGTATACGTTACTACTCTCTTAGATACAGATCGCCGAGTCTATATAACGTACATGCAGTAGGGTTGTGGTAGTGGTCAGCATCAAAGAGCACACTTTATAGAGGCACAGAATCAAACGGAAGCGAGAAACATGTTGATGAAAAGAGCTGCTCGAAGAGTTCCACTTTATCATAGCTTTTCCTCGTCAAGGAAAGATGCAAGTTCCAAGATGGACTGCACAATATTTCACTGCATCCATTCGTCAGCACAGGAGAGGCAAGAGAAGCGCCAAAGCAGCTCACTGACGGTGAGTGATATGGGAGGAGGGACGGAGCACCGAGGAAATGTATAGCTTCCAACTTGCCACATTGAAATATAAGAGAAAGGTCAGAGTGCTCAACTCTAATTTCTTGAGTTTGTGCATCACCAATGCAAGAAAGAAAACGAACTCAATGCAAAATTCATGCCTTTCCTAACACTCTTTCCGAATCTATTACCTTCAAACAGTAGAGTTACATAGATAATTACTATCTTATCCTTGTCATACTGCAAACAGTAGAGTTGTTGTCGTCTTTCGCCAGTGTAGTGAACAAAGACAAAGCAACATTTTTAACATGTGCAGGGCACGATATACTATCTTTATGTACGTATGTGTATATATATATATATATATATATATACAATATATGGGTAGGTTGACAGCATCTCTAAAGCTCATCTGTTGGCACTTATGTCTGTCATTAGTGAAACCGCGCACGCAATCAATGCCAAACATTGCACTTATGTTTTGTCCCCACATGAATGACACGTGGTGCTTGAGCAAAGCGACCCACTTTACGACCCGATAATAATTTTAAATCGTCTTAATGAAAAGAAATAGGAAATGTGGGGCCCATTAATTGGGCATCTTCTCCACCAATCGACAAACAGGTAAAACAACGTGTTTATTTTTTTTCCCCCCCCTTGGCATTTGATATTTCATTTATATCATGTAAAACTTCGTAACGTACTTTGTGTATATGTTTGACATAGGAAGGTATGCTGCGATGCATAAGATTTACATCAAAATGTCATTAATAGAACATGAATTAAATATTACAACTCGTAAGCAAACGTGTAAGCAGAAATCCTTTTCGTCTATGTTTAATCTAATTATACGGAGAAAAAACGCGGATGGTCGAAGTTACGAGCTAGCGTCGGACGAATTCGTCTCGCCCCAGTGCAGCAGCATCCTCTCCCAGTTGCAGAACCTTTCGTAGCAGATGTGGAGTCTTGGATCGGAGATGTTCCGCCGCCAGTGTCCGTCAGGGAAGTTGGCCTTCGCCGCCTGCCTCCGGTTGTACTCCAGGAAAGCCTTCGTCTTGGTCTGCAGCAGGCAAAACCTCTGAAGGTTCCTCGACAGTGCGTCGTGCACCTTCCACCACGTCGCATGCGCCGCGTCGCTCGCGAACCCCCAGAACATCTGCAGGTCCCAGTTGCAGTCGTAGTCCCGGTAGCACAGCCATGGCTTCAGCCCCAGGTAGTGCACCACGTAGAGCACCGGCGGGTCGGCCCCGTACAGGCTGTCCTTCCTCGCCTTCCTCTTCGCCGTGTCGCCCGCCCAGAAGTGCTTCAAGAAGTTGGTGTGCTTGGGTATGCGGTGCCACCAGGTGAAGATCTCGTTCAGGTACCCCTGGTCGCCGCCGTTGTACGACGTGATCTCGTCGATGTGTTCCATCAGCAGCTGGAACGTGCAGTTGGAGGGCTCGATCACCATTACGCCCGAGTTGAAGAGGGTCGCGTTGTTCCCGATCGCGCTTATCTCCGGCATCGCGAAGAGGAAGTCGATGTTCCTGAGGACGAGCAGGTCGGCGTCGATGAAGATGATCTTGTCGTAGTCGGTGAGCTGCCAGAGGCGGAACTTGCTGTAGTTCCACTCGTTATAGGCGTCGCGCTTCGCCTTGGGGTTGCGAATCCTTTGGATCGTTCTCACCTTCCACCCTGCATCCTCGAGGCCGCTCCGCTCACGTTCGCTTATCGTTCCGTCGACCAGGATGATGAGATCCCTCACAGATCCGGCCAAACGAATGCTTTTGGCCGCTGCAATCGCGCCGCAGACGTACTGCTCTGCTGAGTGCAGAATCGTAGCGTACGCTTCTCGTCGCCCGACCTCCGTATACATCCGAACTGCGCACATGAACAGCTTGTGAATCTTTGGGAGTTCAGTGACGGTAGGAATTTCATCAAACAGCTGACCTTTTGCTTCGAACGGGATGGCGAGCTCGCATGACCCGATCGGAAGGCGAAGCTTCTCCTGCAGCGCTGCGGTCTCGGGCTTGTACAGCCAAAGATTTCCTTGGTGCCTGGCGAGATCTCTGCAACCGAAGAGGTTCGGAACAGGGAGGCAATCGGTCACCAGTAGCACATGAACCTGCGACCGCCCTGCAGAAGCAGATGCAGCAAGCTTGGCTGCTGCGAGCTGCAGATGCAGCCTCGCGACATCCCTCGACCAGCTCCCCGACCGGTCGCAGGGCAGCTTGGCGGCGACGAGATCGTATCTCGATCCCTTCTTGTCTTGGGGCTGAGGAAGATATGGACAAGTAGGCACATCGAACTCTTCTTCCTCGTCGATCCACTCGGGATACAGAACCTTCCAGGTGATGCTTGGGTCGGCACAGTCGAGATGCACAGAAGAGACCTCCGCATGCGGAAGTGTTCGCCGCCAGAACTCGACCTCGGAGGAGTTAAAGTTCAGCAAGCCAATTCTGAGATCTCCTTCTTTCGCCTTCACATCTTCAAGAACACTCGACATCATGCCCCATTCGACGTCCAACTGCGAAATGTATCGAGGATCCGAGAGCGTCGTCTGCCACATCCGTGCAACATCTGCAAGCCGAGTCCTGCAATCCAGCAACTAGATATTTCGGGTCTTCCTCGACTAAAGTAGCGGCGAACCATGCCCCAAGAAATCTGTACCTGGAACCTGGGCGAAGCTGCTGCTCCTTGGACATGATTGGCGAGAAAGCAAGCGTTAGAATCGTGCAACATGTAACGATGATCAACGCGAGTTTCAAAGACTCGAACTTGCAGTTTGAGCTCCTCTCCGAAAACAGGATCTTGCACTTGTCTACTCTGAAAACTTTCTGAGATTTTCTTTTGCCTGTGTCATCACTGAACCATATGTCGAACACCAGATTAGCTGAAGAGATCTGAATGTACAGAAGACAAGGATTGTTCATAATGTAATTGCCAAAACAGCCATGTAAGAAGCAGAATGAAGCAATCTTCCAGATCGGGCGACATACGTCAGGAAACAGACACTTACCAAGCATAATTCAGGAGACAACAAAGCATGGTCCTTTAAGGTGAGGTCGTCTCTTATTTATTCTCAATTATTCTAGTGGCTGACTGATTGGTTGTGAAGATGAACATGGAGAAGAAGTCTATGCTGGCAGAATAGCTGATTCTATTAATGATGCCAAAGCTCTCAGGATAAACACATTATGCTGGACCACTCTTATTCAAGATCTGGTCCTATTTTCCGACACCGACGACCCATAAGAAATCCTATGTTAAATCAGTACCGGACCGAAGAAGGTCGATTAACAAGAAGGAATTCAAATTTCAGCAACAATTTTTATCAAAGGAAATCAGCAAGGATGTCTCAGATCTAAAAGGGCAGAAGAAGTAACGAAACAGAGGATTACCAGGTGATGCCAACACTTCTTTTGCTTGCATCAGACATGGGCAGAGGGGCAAGGTTTCAATCCTGCTTCTCGAGGAGTTTGGATATCCTCAGTGATCACAGTGCTTCCCTAGGCAATTTAGGTGCCTTGTTCTTGTTGGTACCGACATTTCTGCGTCTCCAACTACAATTTCTTGGCTAGTCGTTGAGCATCATTATCGAGACCAAGCATGCAGAATGGAGGACTTCAACAATAATTGCCTACAGACTAGTTTTTAAGCGACGCTCACCGTAAGAGACTGCAAACCGTAAGGATGCTACAGTCTTCGTAGAATGTAAAATAGCTAGCCGACCAGGATGAACAAGAAGCTCGGTGGAATGATGGAGACGGAGAAAGGAGAGCCTTTTCCGGCGACAGAAAAGACAGAAAAGGTTGTCTTCTTGCATCAGAATCCACTACCTCCTGAATCGGTGTCTTGTTACCAGTAGCACAGCAAAAACATGCCTATAAGATTGTTCTGACTCCCCAAGAAATCTAGAGTAATTTATCATTCAAAGGGAAGTAAGTAATTAAAGTTCTTCAGAAGGATTCATCTCTCAAAAAAGTTCATCTTTTTATGAAGAGAAAAAGGCCCCAAAGTACTCTTTCAGGACCAATTGCTTTTGTTCCTTTCACCTTTCCCCCCCCTTTTCTTCTCTCATCTCTTTTAGCTCTATGGAGACGTGTGCGATTTCCGGCTTCTTAATCTCTGCTAATTTGAGGACCATGTTGAGCTTTGACACAATCACAGCTCTGAGACAGAGAGCTTGAAGAATCGAATGGTACAGAGAAGAAGGAAGAAGAACGGAGCAGAAATAATAGGAAGATCAAGGAACCAAACTTGACACGGAAACGAAATGTTACGAGCTGAAATCGAGGGGGAGTTCATAGAAGAGTAGAACTTACTCCATTGCAGACGACCGGTGTCGGGCTTCGGCGGAACCAGGAGATGCAACGACGAGCCCTTTCATGACCATCAACTCGCACTACGGGAACGCTTCATCTGGCATTTATCAGACAGCAAAAGAAGCGATCTCACGTCAGTGGGTAGACATACCATGGATAGCGAGCATCAAAGACAAGAAAGAACCACGAGTAGTATGTCGGACATGGATTCCAATAGCTAGAACGTGGAACAGCGTGGAAAGCACATCTTGGCCTGCAA
Organism: Musa itinerans; assembly: GCA_001649415.1. Classification (NCBI taxonomy): domain Eukaryota; kingdom Viridiplantae; phylum Streptophyta; class Magnoliopsida; order Zingiberales; family Musaceae; genus Musa; species Musa itinerans. Next base: position 160,088 of record LVTN01000571.1, on the reverse strand, counting down.
ACACAGTTGCAGCAAGGCACGTCGAACTTGATTCTTCTCAGACGCTCATGTCACAGAAGAACCGGTCCAACAGTTCCATCAAATCCAGAGTAGCCAACGACGACAAACCAAGAACCAAGAACCCGAAGAAAAGAGGAGAACTAACTCTTCTCCACCCGAGTCGGGAGGAAGAGGAGGAGAAGCCGAGTGGCAGAATTGAGTGAGCATGGGTCACTGCTGGAATCTGGTGCCCTTTTTATGGCTGTCCTATTACCGCACTTGGTTCTGACAGATAAATCTTTCGGGACGCCGGTTCCCAAGAATGCCGGGGAATGTTTCACCTTCCACTGGAATTTGGAGGCTGGCTGGCTGGCTTCATATGGAAGGAGGACAGCAAGGGAAACCAAATCACTTGTGGTATTCACCATTCAGCTCCATTTTTGATCCTGGAATTTTTTATTGTGCTGGTAATATGTTCTTTTCAGCTGCCTTCTTCTCACACTACTTACTGATCAGATACCTACAAATATGTGAATCTACATACAGCAACAATCTCATTCCATTTACAACCAAGAAGAACACTGAGCTTAATTACAGACAAATGTATCTTCATAATTAAAAGAAATGCTACATTTTAGTCTCTCTCTATCTAATATCAGAATTCATTAGATTTGATCAAAAGCCTCATCAGAATGAGTGAGGTGTGCTGAAGAATGGAATCTTCCCTTTTTCTGGATAATAGGAAATATGTTCAGGTTCATGTTTTTGCTTTGAGCAAAAATGAATCTTGAGGTGGATGTTGTCCTCCATATTGAATGGAATTTTTGGAATGGGAGGAGAGAATGACTGTGCTACAGTGGATCGCACTAGGATTTGGTAGCCCATCACTGGATGACTAGTTGTCAAGCTACGTTTGGTTGGATGGCGCTTTCGAGTTGCAGCAAGCAGGGGGAAGAGATAACAACATGGACATGGGCTGTGTATGCTCATGGAAAAGATGACATAACTGCAAGTCTCACCCTCACGGGAGTGCAAGAGTCCATCGAAGAAACTCACATGCCACATTCTTTAATGCAACAAGGTAAATTTTCTTAGGTCTGTTCTATCTGGTCTTACTTTTCAGCTTAAGCTTTCAGATACACACACTGACTGACAACAGGGGCTGTTCAGTATCATGTAGATCACAAAACTGTGCCAAAAAGATCAATTAAATTCGGGAAAAAAAAATGGTTTCTCTATCTTCACAACAAAAAAGCAAATTTTTTTCATTAAATTTCGTAAGGTTAGGAATTATTAAAAGAGGAAGGCATCTGACAAGACAAACCAAGAATCTCTCACACTCTTCAAAAAGCAGCAGAGAACACATGGTGTGCCAGAATACAGCAGAAAAGATAAACAAGTAAGCTCATTTCCTTGGTGTAAAAGGTCCCTTCAAATTAAAATTTGAAAAAGCTTTTTCTTTTTCTATGAGTGAGAGAGAGAGAGAGAGAGATATGATTCAGGAGACACAAGTAATTCATTATTTCCTTGGTGTAAAAGGTCCCCTCCCTGATCGAAAGGGCATTTTAGATAAGAACAGAAGGGTCAAGAAATGGAACTGGATCTACTTTGAATGCAGCTGCTTCTCTCTCAATAAGACCGCCTTGTCTCGTCCTTTTCTATTTGTACAGAGAGAGAGAGAAAGGAAGAACACATTTTTTTTATGAATTCATTGAATCAGCACTTGAATGAGGCACAAAAGTAGAGAAGCTTATGCTTTGGTGGTAAACTTTTCTCCCCAAGAACATAGTTCTCATGAATTTCTATATTTCTCCTCTTTGTATTACTACTATATATATATATATATATCATACAACTTAAACAAAAAAAAAATTCTCATTTTATTTTCGCGTAATTATCAATCGATCCAATGTTGTCTGCCACTAAACTCTTCCCACAATAAGCCAAAACCGATTCCACATCTGGAGAAGCAATCAAAGTATTCCATCACACTGTTAGGAAAGATGCAGGACCCTCTCGCAATCTAGACACCGATTGCGTGACCGACAGATGGAGACGGTGAGAGAGAGAGAGAGAGAGAGAGAGAGAGAGAGGAATTTAACGATCCAGTAATGCAAAGGACAACGAAGCAGCACTTGATCTCAGTCCTTATCCACTCATCTATTCATCGAGCACTCCTGTAAAGAATTGCAATCACCTGTGACTCGTGCTTAGCCACGGAGTTGGAGGAGGAGGAGAAAAAGGAATGATACATCTGAATATAATATTTCGATCAAAGTCTTTACCAGTCAAACTAGTTAATAATTTCGAGTTCGTCGTAACTCAAAACGAAGAACGATCGTAAAAATATATATATATATATTTTTTATAATCATTGAATTCTCGAAGTTTTATATGATAATATCGGATCAGATCAACTCGAGTGAGATGATTTTTTTTTTATTTTTTTATTTTACCACCAACAGCACTATGGTGTTTAATTATGGCAGCCCACCCACCCGATGAGGTAGATGTGATTTATGATATACAGTGGCAATCGAAAATGACAAGCAATGTCGGCTGCATGATATTAAATATAAATGTTTATCGTATTTATTATGGCAGGTGAAAACATAGCTGAACTCAAGTAGACAATAATGTGATCTCAGTTGCTGTCATAAGCCTCCAACGCCCCACCAATCTTTTACCTCGTTTCGATCCATCCAAGTACAGTCATGTTGTGGGACCCACTACCACCTGTACGTCGGTGGAGATTTCTGTGAAACTTATATGTATGTATATATATATAATTTTTATTTTCGATCTACTCGTTGTTGTCTTACCCCACTCGGACCACGGAGATGTTACTTGTGTGGGCCCCGTGTTGTCTCTCCAATGACCACGAGATAAGATAAGAAGAAAAGAGAGTCGGTGATGCTGATAAGAAGAAAACAAGTCTGACGTTACATCTTTTATCATTTATTGTCTTGTTATGCACTAAATGAATAAGAGAGGTGTTGTAAGATTTTTTTTTTTATTTTTTTTGGTGATTTTCCTGAAAACTCTTTGTTAATTTTTTTTCCCCAAACGTATTTTAGTTTTTATTTATTTATTTGATGTTTGTTTTCTCTTTAATATCCTAAATATATCTCATCATTGTTCCTTGTCGGTCATCTTTGTCTCATCGTCTTTGTTCCATTGCAAGGTCTTAGTCTTATCGTTATGAAGTTTTTGTCTCGATATATATTACATCCATATTCGTTGCCCCTATCACTCCTCTTTCGATTATGGTTTAATCATCGTCCATAACACCCATAATCTCATCTCTTACTTTTTGTTGCTTCCATCCTTCTTTCGGAGGCTCCCGTGTCATTATTCTTCATATATTTTTTCATCTTTATGTTTCTTCCTCGTCTCTCACCTCATTATCATCGAGCAATGATGAAACCTTACGATAAGATGGAGAGAGCCGTATAGAGGCGACGTGGACATTTAAGGCATTAGAAAAAAATGCCACTAAATAAGAAAATTAAGAACTGCATACACCTTCCAAAAAAAACCCTGAAAAGAGAGGTTTTTCATAGAAATCGCTTACTCCTTTTTTTTTTTCTTCCCTCTTTCCCATGATGCTTTTATTTTTATTTTTTTCTTCCCTTCCAAATATTTTTCTTTTTTTAAGATGCCAAGTGAATACACAACAAATTTATTTGTTTTACATATCAAGAAATAAAAGTTTACGTTCTCGAAGTCTAGTATGAAAGTTTAAGTTCTTATAGGTATTTTCCTAACTTGCGTAAAGTTTTTTATTTTCCATCTCGGTTTTTTTTTATGGGTTTTAGATCTTATATTAATAATATTTTACACTATTATGTGAGAAAAGAAAGGGTAACACAAAAATCTCCCTTCTTTTTTTCCCTCATCTATCTGATTCACTTAACCCTAATTTAGGTACCCAAGCTTATTAACATGGTTCAAGATGTGGATTGGGTACAAGAGAATCAATCTAGTAACATGAGAATAATTTCTTGAATCCAATCACATCACAGCTCTTCTTGATATCACTTAAGTCTCCCCCTTTGCTACTAGTCAATGGCTATACTATATGGTCGATGAGACTAGTGATGGTAAACATGAAGAAGAAACAAGAGATTGCCACTGCCCAAATGTCCATCTGGTGATTGCAATAGGCAAAGACTCTCTCCTAATATTTGTGGCTCCAAAAGATGAGCCCTAGAGAGAAGATGGTGCCAAAGGGTTAAGGTGTTCAGCTTCTAAAGTCTCAAACTTCTTCTTTCTACTACAAATTGAGTAATAATGGTGCAAGCTCGATCATGGAAGATGTTGGATGGACCAGCATTTCGATCCTTGGCATTTAGGAGGAGAAGACAAGATCAAATCAATGTTTGTCATTCTCAATTGTATTCTCATGATCTGATAACCTAATAGAGTTATCCGACACCTGCATGTGGCATGACATGTCAAATAGCCACCGGATAACGATTGCCATGTCACTTCTACCGACAGAATCAAAGTAATTATTGAATTATTTTTCCAAAGAATAAATGGTAAAAAAAATGAGATTTTCAGTTAGAATTTTTATCTAGAATCTTTTACTAAATGTTAAGGATTCAAGATCTGATCGTTTAAATTTTTTATCATCTAAAATATTAGTTTTGAGAGGAAAATAATAACGTGATCAACATCTCAATATCATATGATCGATACTTAAGTGCTTGGTAACCGATATCTCGATGTTGGGTGATCGACACCTCGATACCATAGGGATGACACTTAGGTGTTACTTCCCTAAGATCTTCGTAATGTATGACTAATATGATATCATCTCTCATACATTAATATTTTATTATCTAAAGTATTAATCTTGATAGGAAAATAATAATACGGTCAACATCTTAATATTATATGATTGACACGTATGTATCAAGCAACCAATACCTCGGTGTCAGGTGATCGATACCTCGATGCTATAAGGATGATATCTTGGTTTTATATCCCCAAGATGTTTATAATGTATGACTGATATGGTATCATCCCTCACACGTTACCGATCATGTCATATGTATCACATGGTTTTCGGATTCAACGTAACACAATTCCACTCAGGTTAGGGAATACATGGAACTATTCTCGATATCAATGTATGTGCAAGCATAAAAGCCACAAAATCACGCTATAAAAGCTCTCTTAGATATGTTCACAAGCATTAGAGCAAAAAACTTAATTTATTTTTTTGGTTTTGGTATTCTTATTTTTCCGTTTATACTTTACCTCTCGAACTTGAGCATCAGAGGGATTTTATTGAGCATGCTTCCGACATAATTTTATAGAGTTAGGTACTTTAGGAATTCGACTATTCTCAAAGTCAACAAGAAAAATAACAATATAGAGTCTTGGTTGGTATCGAGTCAGCATCCTTATCGGATGACCATATTTCAACTTAATAGGTCTGACAAGTATTAACCTAGTATATCAAGGTATATTAAACATTGAGCACAACAAACTTGAATCGGTAAACTAATAAAAATTACTTGTTAAATTATCATAATAAAACCTAGTAAAATAATTACCCCATTAATTTAATATACTTGAACCATTGATATTGACTCAATTCAGCTCCTTTAATTTGATTCGACATTGTTGACCTATTAACTTAGAACCAATCACCTAAAATATTTTAACATGAGATATTAATTTTAGACTTATCTAATCATATAAAATAATTCAATTCTTTTTCACGTTCCACTTATGAGTAAACCAAAGTGACCGGTGTTATTTGTCGATCGATGATCAAAAGTATCATTCCCATAATATTGTAGAGAATAAGTTGATGGAATGGATTAAGAATTCACCTCCAAAAGGCATATACAAGTTATGCATATTATTATGGTATCTCATTGATGATGAACTACTTGCCACCAATTTCGTGAATACGAGTCATTAATGTTGGATATGATGTCAATTAAATATGATCGGAAGGGCTCCTTAGGAGGTCCATCTTTTTCCATATTAATAATCTTTAATTAAGAAAAAGAAATTAAAGAAGAACCCTAAGAGCTACCTAATGGAAATAGATGAAAGAAGTCAACACTAGAAATTATTTGGCAGAGAGTCTCCCTACACAAAGGTGCAAACAAAGAATTTAAATAGTTTATTGTACCCAACTAGCAAACAAGGATCATGTACATGGCAGAATTATGGATCAAATAATTGTGGTATCTACAGTCCATGTTTTGTATTAACATGCAGTACCAAATGGATTCATGAGAGTTTTGTTGGAATTAGGGTTACCATTGGGTTGACCAATAGAGAAACAGAGATCAATAATGGAGTGCATAAATATGAATGAAAAGAGACAGTAAACAAGTACTACTTATATCTCTCATCTCTAAAATCTCCTAATTGACCAAAGAGGATCATTTGATTTGATGAGATAATAATTGACTCGATAAGTCAAAAACATTGATAGAAATAACTATAGGTCAACTTAAGCCTCCTACAATGCCTAACAACAATAGATAAAATTGATTGTCATAGTCATTCTCATTTAAAACTTAATGATATCATCAAGCTTATAATTCTTTTCATCTTAAATCTCTCTCTGTAGCAATAATCATAATATGTATAATTTTTTTATTTTATAAAGAATAAGCGACAAAGATAGGATTCAAGTATGTTGCGATATAGACTAAACTAGTTGATACCTTATATAGTATATATGTTGCACATAAGTATTATGTTATCTCTGTTTTGTGTTAGAATTTTAGGAGGAACATAAATCACACACATCATAAAAATTGAAAAAAGTTATTGTAGTGACTGAAGATCATATTATTGCAATCCAGTTCTAAGTAGAGTTACGAGCAAAGGTACTAGTAAAACGATCTTGAGCATTTTATTAAGAAAAAAAATTATACTATTCACTTTTTATAGGATGGTGCCTCTATAATTCAACTTTTACTTAATGAATTTTTTTAAATGAAAAAATATATAAACTAACCTTAATTGAAATAGTAACTTTTGAACTATTTAAAATTGAACGGATTTAATTAAATCTCATTCCCCTCCTTGTCTTCTCTTCCATCTCATCCCATTATTTCTCTTTCTCCTCTCATCTCCTTTAACCTCCCCCTATGTCTTCTCTTCCTCCTTCTGATGTGTCTCGTCTTCATCCTTCATTTTCTCCTCCCTGCGGTTGCCTCCTCCCCCAATCTCTTCTTCTTCTTCTCCTCATCCTCCTCTTTCACCTATCCGATCTCCTCCTGTCTCGTCCTGTTATCCTACTCCTCATCCTCTCCCTCAATTTTCTCCTCATCCTCCACCTCCATATTCTCTTCCTCCTCCGCCTCTAACCTCTCGTTGACAATAATAAGTTCTTCTCAATGATAGGTTCCCTTCCTCGGTACCAATGGGTTGCCTTCCTCGGTGACGATAAACGATAATATTATGAAAGTAAATTTTAGATGACTTAGAATGATTCTAAGTCATCTAAAATTTACTTCCACTCGCGAGCAACCCATCTAAAATTTACAATAAATGATAATTGTAAGATTGTAAGATCTCTTATAAGTTCATATTCAAAATTATCTAGCGCTTATGACGTTTGATAATATTGTGGTATATTTGTGAAAGACTTCTATAGGTATACTATATTAAAAAAAAAATCACATCCTATACCCTATATAGATAATAAAAAACTATGATGAAAATTAGACTATATAAAAAAACTAAAAGTATAACATTGTTGGATAATTAATGATATTAAATTATATAACACTTAAAAAGTTTTCATGAGTATCAATTGTGACCTAATTTGTTGATACCTCATATATCTTGTAGAGATCTTATCATTGTGTATCGATAAACTTTAAGGATCTTTAGATGTTACCCTTTGTAAACCACTCAATCTTTATTAAAAAATAATCTTAGTAAGAGAACATTGCATTTATTTGATTAAAAAACTTAAAAAATATCTTAAACTTCATCGAATGATTTGACGATGCACTGAAGGATTTATCGATGTAGTCAAGGCTCCAATGATTGTAGCGACAACATATTCCTCTATAGTTCGATGACAACAAGGATGCACACGAATGCTTTTACAGTGCAGTAACAAAGCTTTCCACTCACGAGCAACAATAAATGATGCAGGATTGCAGCCTTACATGTTATAAATACAATAATAGAGGCAAAGGAGGATAAGAGGGAGACGAAGGGAAATAAAGTGGAATAAAATAAGACGGAGGAGGATAAAAAGGGGGTGAAAGAGGAAGGAAATGAGGAAGTGGAGAAAGAGAAGGTATCGAAGACGAAGGGAGAGAAGACGGAGGAAGAAGGAAAGGAGGAGAGGAAGGAGGTGGCAAAGGTGGATGAAGGGAATGAGGTGGAGGCGGTGGTGACGAAAGAGGAAGAAGGTTGGGTTAATAATTTAAAATTTTTAACTCGAACCAAATTGGATCTTGACTCAACAAAAAGTAAAAAAAGGGAACTATGAATTATTTGTTGATTCTGAATGTTATGTGGCATAAAAGAAAAAAAACACAACTCCAAAAAAAGAGATTATTATATACAACTCACTCTTTATCGTTTACTATTTCTTTCCTTCTTGTTCTTTTTCGGATGATGATGTTGAGAGGACAAGGAGGGGGGGAAACCTGAGATAGGACCACATAGATTGAGAACACATAAAAGGAGGGAGGAGGAAAGCCTGAGATAGGTCCACATAGATTGAGAGCACACAAGAGGAGGGAGGGGAGAAGCGTTAGATGACGATCACATAGATTAAGAGCACACAAGAGGAGGGAGGGGAGAAGCGTTAGATGACAGATCACATAGATTGAAAGCACAGAGTTACAAGGAAAAATAATAATAAATCAAATAATATTAAGACGATAAATAATAAAAATAATATTTTATTATTTTTAAACCTTGTTAATAGTAAGAAAAAGGAATGATGTATAACAAAAACGATTTAGAGGGCGCTCCATCCGGTTTAGTAAACGAATAGTTGACAAATTACCCAACAATCTTTTATCTTTTCTAAGATATTATTTTTTTATTTCCTATGTAGAGCTTTTAAGCAAAGGATCATTTAGAGAAGAGTGGCACAGTATGAAACGTGTACCTACCTCTTCTTATAGTCAGTGGGGATGTCTGAAGGCATTGAAAATAATTCACCAAATTGTTCAGTCAGTGATGAAACATAATAATAGATAGAAGGAAGAATTCGTACTTCACCGACATTTAAAGATTTCTTTTCCTTTTCTTCCCTCCTACTTCACTGACAAAAGCTTAGCATTTTTAGGTCAACTTATCTCATCAGCCATGGTGATCATTTATATTAAATTTTGTATAAGGCACTCTAAATTAAAACATGACACCTATTAGCTGTGCTAACCAACAAGATATCTAATCTTATATTATTACAGAAAATACGATGTTTGTTATATAATCCACGAATATACCTGTCCTGTCATATCATCATAAAATAAAAAAAGATACTCTATGTTTAATGTATGAGAAAAAAAAATGAATATAAAAAATGACATGAGAGATTTGTAATGAAACTACATGTTTAATGCATCAGAGTAAAAAAAAAAAAAATCCAAAATACCTGATTACTTAGAGACAATTTAGAGAAATTAAGAATTAAAATGCACCTAAACTAGATGCTAAGAAAAACGACAAACAAGAAAATTAAGAGTTCAAGAAAACCTAATCACTTGAAAATATGAGGTCAGGACACAAGAATACTGGCCATTTAACATAGGCTTAAGAATCAAATACATCGAGACTCAATAAACTATCACTTAAGAAAATATAGTAACAACTACCAAGTAGTTGGATACCACTCCTATATATATTTTACATGAATTATTAAAGAATTCAAGTGAGCGTTATCATGCATCACTAATTTGGAGATAGAAAATGAACTCGAGCAAGCACATATTCTTTACCAGCAACCCATACGCCAGTTTGTGACCATTGAATATCTTCCCAATCCAGATTATCCTCCAATACCTGCAAAATAGAAACATTAGCTAGCTTGCACACTCATCCTACATGCCAATAAATTTTCTATCACCACAGACGTGAATGGTGAACTCACACCATCTAAATTGTAAGGATCAATCATAAATCCACTACAAAATGCGTAACTAATCAAAGTGAAAAAAAAGAAGAAAAAAAAAAAGTGTTTTCAACCGTAGTTGAAATGATATCAGAAGATGGAATGCAATTTCTCGAATATCAACTCAATCAGGTACCATAGATGTTAAGAACTAAATTAGAAAAAGTATCTTGAATCTATCTACCGCTTGTCTTAGGAAATAAAGAAACAACTGCAAACCTCCAGATGTTCCACTGGTAAGGGGATTCCAGAGGATCGCATAAGCTGCTCAGGTAAAGCTCTTTTACAGCACGACCACCGAAAAACATCAGTGATGCTCTCACGTTCTGTGGAGTTTCTGTCCCCATTTTGGACATGTGAACCATGGTTTTGTAGTTTCTCATGCTCTGACTCCATCGCTTGATATGAAGTCAACATAACAGCTTTCTCACCATTGAAACAGAGCTCGTATCTGCCAGAAGACAGTCAAGAAACAATAAAACAACTCATACAAACTTGGGAGATCTTATTAAGTGACAAGCATTGATGCTCATAGATAAAGAAATTGAACTATATAAACATCAAAGCCAAACATGTCATCTGTGTACACAAAACTGGAACAGAGACCGCTGCAGGAAAACCAATAAATAACATTATCAGTGAGGACTCAGATTTCTAATGCATGACTAAGAGCATCCATGCAAATTAGGACCTTGACCGGAGGTCAAACATTGATATGATCAGCTCTATAATAAGAATCTCAGACTTGCTTATTTAAAGATGGAAGCAAAATTCATAACAAAATCATTGACCAAGATAATGTTCTACATTGCTTCACAAAACTAGAGAAGAATATAGGATATTAAGCCTTGCGTTCAAACACCACAACAGAAACCAAGTATTTTTGTTATTTTTTTATTGGATATCAAACTGTGAAAGCAAACAAGCCACGGCAGTCACTTCATAAAAAGGACCAAAAAATAAGATTAAGGCTATGTATGATAGGTACAACATAAAACCTGTAAGAACCAGTGATTGAAAAAGGCGCTCGGGCGAGGTGAGGCGAGGCCCGAGCGCCTCGCTAATCTCCCAGGCGGTGCGCTTCAAACAAGCGCCGCCTGGGCGCTCGCCCGAGCCCAGGTGCTGGGCGCTTCGGGCGAGCGCCTGGGTAAACCAAGGCGACCGAACCAGGATTTTAGGTCTGGTTCGGTCCTGGTTCGGTTGGTTAGTTGGTTCAATCGAACCAACTAAACCGATATAACCCTTACCCAACCCTAACTCGTTGCCGCTCCTGATCTCGCTGCTCGCCGCTGTCGCTGCTCGCAAACGCTGTCGTTGTCGCTGCTCGCAAACGCTGCCTCTGTCGCCGCTCGCGCCTCCCGCTGCTCGCCGCTCCTGCTCCTGCTGCCACTGCTCGCCACTGTCGCTACTCGCAAACGCTGCCTCTGTCGCCGCTCGCGCCTCCAACTGCTCGCCGCTGTTGCTGCTCGCAAATGCTGCGGCTGTCGCCGCTCGCGCCTCCCGCTGCTCGCCGCTCCTGCTCCTGCTGCCACTGCTCGCCACTGTCGCTACTCGCAAACGCTGCCTCTTAACAGTATACTAATAATAGTATTTGTATTTATTAGATTAATAATATATTATTTTGATTTTAATACTATTAATTTTCTTAATTTAATAACATATTTTTATTTAAAATTTTAAATAATTATATTTATTAATTATATTATATATTTTTATATTTTAGCACCTCGCTTCGCTCGGGCGAGCGCCTAGCGCCTCGGGCGTTTTTGGACCTTAGCGCCTTTTGACGCCTAGCGCTTTTTAAATCACTGGTAAGAACAAACCACGATGAAGTGTAAATAAATCAAACATATTTGCATACCATATGTTAGATACATCTCTAACATGATGTTTATCTAACCAACAAAATCCATAGACTACAATAATATATGTGCCATTGTCCAACAGACCAACATAAAAAGGTGCAAGTAGCAATTGTAGATATATAAAGCTTCCCAAGATATAAATGTGTGTCTAAAAGGAAGGTCATTATAAATGATCATCTGTTGACACAACCAAATAGTATTTATTTAACAACCTAGTAGTAATTAGCAGATGCAATTTCCACTGTCATCTGCTACATCCAGGTATCATCTTAGGAAGCACTAACTAGCCATCTTGTTATAAATCTATCGGTGGATTAACAATACTAACAACCTCATATCGAATTTGCTAGCTTCATAGACAATTGTTAAACACTTAAGTAAATGATAAAGACATCATGGCTGTGCTAAACAATATTATAGCATATAACAGTTAAAACTGTAGGAGTTCTTCAAAGAATTATGTATAGAGAAGAAATAACTGAAACACGCTATACCTAAATCTGGAATTCAGACATGTGATACTAGATTACCGTTGAATTTCAGATGAGATAGAAAGATAGCTTACTGCCTCTATCACTAGCCAACTCCATGACTTCCAAAGTGTAGAGCATATGCTAAAATCAATCCTTAACTTCAACAATTTCTTGTGTTATTGTATTTATTAAACTTACATGGTAAATTGGCTTTTCTTCCATGGGAAATATTTTTTCAGCTGCGCAACCCCTTACAGAGAAACAAGACTTGAAGAAACAAACTATATTCAACAAATGGGATATGCAGATGGAACTTTCTTTTGTTTATTCTTCAGTTTTATTGGACTTGATTCACAAGTTGGATGTTTATTTCTACGCTTGTTAGTTTACAATGGAGAAGAGAAGCCAAGGAAAACTTTTTATTTTTCAATCTCAATACTTCTTTGTATTGTTCTGTGCACTGTCCTTGCTTTGTATTGCTTTATAGACAAACAAAGTGTCCAACTCATTTGGTAAAAAACTTCTAAAACTCCTAAAGCACTAAGACTTTCTAATTAATGAGTAAATAAAATTATTATATAATAATAGTTTTACTTACAGTTCTATAATACTATCAAGAGAATAGCTTTTAATTGTTGTTAGTGTTTATGCTCCTCTAATTGGACTAGATGATCAAATCAAAATCGAATTCTAGGAAAACATTCACAAAATTATTCAAGAAATATATTCAATTGCAAACTTATAATTGAAGGGGATTTGAATGATCATAGAAGAAAAGAACATAGTGAATACAGTAGGAGTTTATGGGGGCTTGGATTTGAAGAGAAGATCAAAGAGAGAGAATAAGTTTAAATTTTTCTACATACTTCTGAAAAAAGATACACATTTGATTACTTGTATAAGTGGACATAATTATAGTTAAATAGATTTATTTCATATTCAAAAGGTAGATAGCAGTACATGTAATGACTGTAAAGTTATCCCTGATGAAAGCTTAATGTAACAAAATTTTGTGAATTAGAAAATAAGGAAAACATTTAAAGTTGTGTTGATTATAGGAGAACTAAAATAATGATTCACTTTTTAAAAACTCTGGAAAAGGGTAAATGAAATTAGAGTACAATGTCAAATAGGTATTTCCAAAAAATTAAATATGGTTATATGCTCGAAAGTTTATCATATAAGCTATTTGTTTATTAAGACAATTAACAAAAAATAGAAAAAGAAAATTTTGCATACAATTTTTATTGAACAAGCCTATGATAGATGGATTTTGAAAAAGGTACAGGTACTAATTTTATTGATATCCTAAAAGATATGGATAATAAAACAGTCACCAGTGTCAAAATTATAAATTAATGCATCAAGTTTCTTATATATTAAGGATCGATTTGAAGTCCTCATCCCTTTTTATAATGGAAGAAATTACTAGCATTACATATAGGATAGACACCACATAATATATGTTATTTATTTATGATATTGTTTTGATTGATAAGTGTTCAAGTGAAACCAATTCTGAACATATATAGACAAACCTTAGGATCTAAAAGTTTTAGATTAAGCGAGATTAAGATTAGATAGATGAGATGTAATTTCAGTAATAATAATAGAAGAATTAAGGATGTAAGTTTCAGATAGTTATTGGGTCAGACATGCTTTATGATTTATGGATTCTATGTTGGGAAACTATGAAATATGTACAAAACAAACTATGTAAAGAACATAACAATGTTAAGGGGGATGTGTGGCATTTTTATTCATAAATAATTAGGTATAACTTGAATAGAGGAAGGATAAGATGAGAGATGATCATCTATGATGATATGACCATATTCTAGGAAGAGCAATAGATGTTGTAATTAGACAAGATGAGACAATTTGTAATAGTAGTGGAATGCGGTAGAGGGATATCTTAAAGAACTTCTTGAAGATCAGAAAAAATAATTTGAATGCTCTTGATTTAACCTTATGCAGAACCTAATGGTGGAAAAGAATCCATTTAGTTTACCCCCAAAAGTAGGGACACTACGTACTGCTGCTGTTGTTTACTGAAGTGACGCTCCATCAAATATTGTGACAGATTGATAAGCAACTCAAAGGACATGACTTATCCTTCATGTTATCACTGATGTGATTCCAGAACAATCAACTGAAGAAAAACATCGGAGCAAGTTCAAGTTGGTTGTGGGCCCTTGCTTTTTTTCTACTCTCTTTTTTTTCAATTGGAAATCCGCATTCCTCTCTGCTTTTAACACTATTTCAATTATTCTTTGCTCCAAGACATTTTCCACCTTATATCCCAATGTTTCAATATATTACAGTTTCCTAGCTGACAACCTTCCACTGTACCTCTGAATAGAAAGCATGAACAATGATCCTAGGAATGTTAGACGATTGAAAATGACAGTTAGGTACATAATGGATACTCAGCAAGAAGCTAATAACTTCTGCACCAATAATTTTGAGCGCCAATCCCATCTTTCTGAATTCTCTCTCAGAACTTCCTCGTCAAAATTACATCGTTCTACTCAAACCAGTTGACTCAGCATTTTCATTCTCCATACAACAAGCAATGCAAAGACCTTGCACAACTTCATGAATACCTGAACTCATCAGTTTCTACAGAAAGCATCCTATTTTGGTTCTATAGTAACAACAAAAACAAATTTTAAAAGAAACTCACTGGCAAACCTTTCTACACTCCTCTCCTTTCTAATATCCATGCTTTTACCGCACACCTCGTTGGACCAGTCCTCTGCCTCCCAATTTGAGCCCATAACTCATCGTGAGCCTTTCAAAAAGTTCTCTCAAAGCTATATAGGCGCTAAAGGATCATATTTCCCTTTTAGATTATCTTAGTAAAGCTAAAGTTCTCTCATATCAAACAGCAGTTGACGGAAAAGACAGTGCCAGTGCATTTGTTGTGATAACTTCAGTTAAATCACTTGACAATCTGGTGAGTTTTTTAACCACCAGGTATCATCTACTCCTCTTGTGTATAACTTATAAACACTTGGTAGTCTGGAACATCTACCTAGCATCCTGGTCATTCTAAATCTCCAAGAAGGACAGACTTACCTCCTGATTCCTAATTCCTAAAGTTATACCTTATGTTAAAGTACTTCAGATTGTTGCCTCCCTAGAACTGCTTGTTTACCAGCATCAACATCAGTTCTAGTAGCTAACTAAAAGATGCTACAAAAAAAGACTAGGCAGTTTCATAACAGAGAAATATTTCATGATAGTATACAAAGACTTTGTACTGATCCTAACCAACAAAGAAAAAAAATGAGGATCGGCATCAACTTACAAGTTTCATGTCTGACAGAAGATAGAAATATATCCCCATTAAGAATTTATCCTAGCTGAGAGGAACATATAGCAACAAACAAGGCAGCATCTAAAATAAGCATTATTCAAAATGAACATACCTACGGAAATGTGTCTCTAAATATAGAACTTCACCCTTCTTTAGTCGTGCTGAAGTAAAAAGAGGCTTTTTCAGGCCCTTATCAGCAACAACGTTAATGGTGTATTTCAGCCTGAAGCAATTAGCATGATTTATAAGTCATTCCACTCAATAAACTAAGCTAATCAATGCTGCATCATGCACTTCAGAAATCAGAAAACTAATTAATAGTGCACCCAGCTATAAAAGCATAGTGAATCAATACCATTACACGAAAAGAAGCAGAAACTTGATACAGACTCAATCAACAATGCACACAGGAAATTCTGTGTCCATTGGGGCCCATCAATTTACAGCAAAAGAAACACAGAATGACTCCAATGAAAATATAGTATAAACTAGAACCCAGAAGCACTAACACATGTTTGAATCTCAGATTTCACAAGATTCACTACAGATGTGAGAGGAAATGCATAAATCTCTTGTGTCACTGAAATGCTACAACTGGAGAGGCTGCTCTCATGACTTGAACCTTAGTCACCTATGGCAAAACACTGTGGCAACACCAACCTGGAAATGACCGAGGGATGGCACAAATTCCTCCCCCACATATATCTTGTGAAGGTTAAATTCAGATCAGTATGAACAGCCATTAACAATGCAATATAAACAAAGACAAACCTCTAGGTAATAAGAGTGCCAATAATAACAAGTAGGTGAAGAAAATGATGCATTTGAAGAATATCAACTGATAAACAATCAAATCAGCAGGATATGACCAAGGCTTCAAATGCCAATTGGATCACAAAATCCTGGCCAATATTTACTGGTTTATCCAAGGACCAAATAAGATCGCATAGGTCAATACCAATCAGAATTTGGTTTTTCTATTATTTTTCAGTGATATAACATGGTATAGGCCAGTCATTTGATATATCATTAACACACCAATACGACTCATATGCAAATTTTTGGACAAGACTAATTGATTATGGTTCTTCCAGCAAATAAAATCCATTTGAACTGAAAGGAATGGATAATCAGACAATGTCTACTACTATGTAATTGCAATAGTGTGCAAACTTATGCTTTATTATCACTAGATAAATTAAACAATCTATCTGACAGTAACAAACAAACAGCAGATAGTTCTAACTCTTAAAAGCAAGTTTACGGTTAAAGTGTATGTTTTTACTTTTTTTTACAAATTAAGTACCATATACTTAAATTCATATTTTTGAATGATTATATGACATTAACATATAGTTATCATATGCTTATTCTTTTGCATCAACATTTCAACATAGTATAAAGTATATAGTACATATACACAAATACTAAGTAATGCACCATCCCGTAAACATCTTTCAAGACAAACTTGATGAAAGATCACAACTTTTGCCTTAATTTGGATAATGTATAGAAGCTACAAACATTTGTTCATATGCATCAAATATATATATAGATACAAATATCTAAGTACATGGTGCCCCACATGTGAAAATACAATTACCATGGCTCATTGCAGAGATTGTATTGAATTGTAACTTCACGAACAAATCTTTGATGCCGCAAAGCATTCTGCAAAATAAAAAAAAATTCAAGAACCTTTTATCATCGAAAAACAAGAGAATCAAGTAAAAACAAGGTTTCAAAACAGGTCAATACTGTTTCAATAATGTGTTGGACAGGCACAGCAGCAACATGCTGAGTTTATTGATCTATACCACACGATATATATATATATATATATATATATAGTACCGAGCTATATAATCCAGTACCAATCCTTACTCAGACTAGAAAATACCAGTCCGTACATACTAGTTCGATCAATATTTGAAGCCATGAGCAGAATACATCTTTCAGAAACCTTCAGATAATTCAATGAGGGGATCATCGATCTCATGATCTCTACATAGTGGAATAATATCAGAAACTTTAGGTAGTGCAATACATATGTGAATGAACGAGAGGCAACTAGACAAGACAGAACATTGCAAGCACCACAAATAAGAATAAAATGAAACAATGAAGTACCAAAATTAGAAAACAGGTGAAGTCACGTTTGAGTTAGTAATACTCATCAAGAATCAACTTCATTCAGTTATCAACATCAATCTTTTAAATAGTGGCATCTGCAGGTCCACATACTTCTTAACATTAAAGCATTAAAAGATAACAACAACGTCAGAACTGTTTAGTCCAAAACAGCAGACATCTGTCAATAGTAATGGTTTACTTAATCAACCATGTTCAGGTTAAGTTTTAGTAGTAGCATCAAATTTACCGAAGCTGCAGCCCTGGTTGTCATTGTTCGTTCAACTGATACAGGAGCAAGAGTTGGCTCTACTGCTGATGTATGTGTAAGACGAGGCTCCAGATCAATCGTACCACCACCCTTCTGTCATTGAAGATAATCATGCATTTCAAATTTGAGATATATTCAGAAGAAGAACGCACACTAACAGTTCATTCCAGTATATGTAAAAGAAAGTGAAAGCAGACAAAAGAGAGTAGTGAAATCATGGATGATTTTAGACATTAAATCTCTAGAGCTTATATTCTAGAACAAGACTAATAGCAACAATGACATTGTCAGTAGAACATGAACCAAGTGTAATCGAAGTTGGAAATAGTATATACCTTCACAATGCAGCATCGTTCAACTCGAAAACTACAATCGATTCCTGCCCCCCAAGCCCGTGAACGAACATTGTTTCTCAAAGTTGAAGTATAGCCTATACAAAGAAAAGAAATAAAAAAACACAAAAAAAATATGTGGGAGCATAGAATAAGTGTAATCAGCAAACCATAATACAATAAATAAAGCCATAACTATTAAGTAAATTTCAAAAATAGTAATTTTAATCTGATAACATTATGCATACAAACAAGCGTTTACCACCAATCTAGTAATGAAATAGTAAAGCAGGTATTAGAGTGATATTGTTAGGAAATAATTATGAGTAGCACTAAACAGAAAAAAGCAGGCAACATAAGTAGGCAAAACATAATGAAATAGTTCTAGAAAGGCATGATAATGAAATAAATACAAGTAGCCATAAGGATAAAAAAATGTGCAATAAAAAATGAATATTAACAATTCTATTCCAACTTCAGTTTGGAAAGTTATCCATAGATTTAGAACAGCAGAAACTACTTCTAGACCTAATGTAGCATGCAGACTGAAACCAATATATGGATTTTGGAGATATTTCTTGCAGCATCAGATAAAATGAAAAAATAATAGGAGGATATAACCCAATTAAATGACAGGGAAACTAAGAGCATCTAAATCAGACAGTACTATGACCAACAAGGCAACAACAATGCAAAAAGTTCAGTAAATGGACTTACAATCTTCAGATGGCAAAACTCGAATTGTAGCCCGTAACTCTTGAATAGAGGATGGTGGTCGCGACGATGTTGGGGAGATATAACCAGTGTGCATTAAAACTGGCCAATAAGATCTGTATTTAAAATATCACGAAGAAAAAAAAAAGCCAAATAAACATAACAGAATAATATAGATACCAGCAACTAGATCTGAATCATTTGTGTATATATCTGTTCCCCATAACTGAGCACCTTTTACCTGCACAGGGTTGGAAACTTGTTAACAATGCACATTGAAACAATGTGCATTGAATAGGGACATATTACCACCTAGTCACGGCGGATAACATACTCAACTTGTCAGAAAAATATATGCATATATATATGAACCAAAAGGCTAGTTTACAATGATGACCAATCATATATGGAACTTATAGAAGCACTATATTGAAAATGAAATATAAAGCAAATGATGGATTCCATAAAGAACCAACACTGAGGGAACATTACATATTTTACTAGTAAAAATAAGCATACTTTGCTTTACCTCCTTTTTTATAAATATTATTCAAACACTTTACAATTCTATGATTACCACTCAAAGGTATACAGCAACATGGTTGCACACAAATAATTTTCTGGTTAAGCAGTAATGCAGGTTTGTGATCTTACCATGTAAGTCAACTTGGCTTACAGCCAAACTCATTATTTAAGAGTTTTCTATTCAGATAACATTTGGAAAATTTTCAATCGCTGACTTCAATGATTACCTAAGTGGTCATATGGTGCCATAACCATAGTTGTATTCATGTTCAAGAGTGTCAGTCAAGCTTTAACGAGTCATTTATTCACCCGAAATAGGAGATCTAGATATATTTAATGGTAAATGATGGCTGCATCTTTTTATAAGAGGTTGTGCCTTTGAATAGCAGGAACCAGTCTTGAATGTCTATATTTGTATGTATATATATGTATATGAAAAATACATAGTAGAGGGAACATTCAAAGTATGATCACAATTTGTACAAGAGTTTAAAAGAAGTAACAAGATATAAACTGGTGGCTTGGTGCTCCTTTTCTGTTTCATCCTCTTTCTCTGGTCTTCCTCTGATCCCTGCAGCATACCTCATATTGCATATTATTATCTTCCTACTAACCTGCTATATATTCTCAAGTATTCCATTGCCTTTCAGCATTGATGGATTTTTCTATCACGGAATATTAGTTCTCTTAATGAATAACCTTTGATAACAGAATTTACCCCTGGGAACAAGTAAAGGTTCAATTTTAGATCAATAATTATATAGTTGCTATTTAGTTGAACAGAAAACAAAATGCATGTTTTCCATTTAACCCCTGGATCTCTTCAACAACAAGCCCTACTCTGCTTTGTGGACCCACTATACTCTAGTCTTATATTAATTGATACCGAAGTTCATACTCTCATCATCAAGCAACCTTTAATTTTATTTTTCAGTTATAAACATATAATAATTTGAGGCCATATTCAAAGATTATAACCTACAGTAGTTCCATTAATTTTTGTCTAATCAATCCTAAAATCACAACAGGGTTTGAGATAGGAACTAAAGTTCCTAATTGTAAATGCATACAAATTGAAAACATGTACATCGGAATATCTCACTAAATGTGCTTATGCATCTGTAACAAACGTAATAAGAAGGCATAAATTCAGTACAATGACTTTTTGTAATAATGTTGGTAGTGTTCAACAATTTTCTAGATGAATTTTGTTTTAATATCTTTCTTTATAAATTCTAATTATAACTAATTAGTTTCTGATAATATTTTGAATTTAATTAATACTTGTTTGACAATGGTAACAGATAATATTGTCAAGTAAAACAATAACAAAAAAGTTTCCTTACTTGACGATTTGCAGAAGTAACATATTCTGCAGGTATTCGAATCTCCAGAATTGGTCCATTTTGCAAGGTTTTATCATTTTTTATATCCTGAGATGCTTTGAATTCCTTCCATGATTTTAGAAGTTCCTGCATACATTCACCAGCTTTATAGACAATTGCAGATGCCTCAGGTTTTCCTGCAGTAAAAGAATAGCAGATTAGAGAATACAAATAATAACCGGAGAGGGACTTGCTAAGAAAAGAGTAAACCTAGGTTTTTATTCTTCTAAAAGCAACCAGCATCTAACAGCACTAAGACAAGATCAGTTCAAAGTCAGTTCTAATTCAATCTTAAGAGTAACTACCACCAAAATACCTGTTAACTATGGATATACGTCTAACAAATTGACAATAATAACAAAAATAAAATGAAAAGGAACCTGTTCACAGTACAGCATATGTAGAAGAATGCCAGAATTTTGAGTGTCTTTGCATAAACGTGAATAAAAAAGGTCAGCGATACCAGTAAAAGGTTTTACCATAATCAAAGAAGAAAAGAAAGACAAATATTCTTAATGCTCAATTCTTACAAAAAATGGAACTACCAAACTCTGCTCAAGACAGAAGCTAGGTCAAGTAACATAAAAAAATGCCCATATATATTGTTCCCTCGTGATTTTATGTACTTAGACATACATATTGCATACCACCATGCAAATGATAGTGTCTCAGATGGTCTAGATATAAATCAGAAGTACTCTAATTTTTCAGTAAAAGATACGGGATACACTATCTTGAACTGGTGAAAAGGAAAGAGAAAATTTAGACAGAAAAGCCAAGACAACAAAAGATAGCAATTCAATGTCAGGAAAGAGTTACAAGTGATGTAGATGCTAAAGCACACTCAACAGATTAAGTATTTCAGACACAGCAACCTAATTAAACAGAGTACTACTAGCTTCCGAAGTTACAAAAATGTTGGAATCAGTGTAAAGATTTAGTGACTCATCTGACAAGCCGAGGTCCAAACTTATCCACAGATATCAACTAAAAGGCACAAAAGGAACTCTGATTTACAAGTTATAGAGCCATGAATAGATAGTTTCAGATAAATCAACGATTGTATTAGTCAAGGTTACCTCAGTTAGCTGATCATAATATTTGCAACATAGATCAAATCCAGAATAGAATAATTATATAACCATATACAAAGTGAAAAACTCTAAAGAAACTAGAAACTTGTAAAGATGTCCTGAAATAACTCCAAAAGAGAATGACTCATAAGCATCACATCATCATGCAAAAGGTGACCAATTACTTCAAATATAAATTATCAAAAATATTAAGCTTTATAGCCTGTTTTGTATGGATATAAGCATGCAAAACAGATTTGAAGCATATTTAAATGCCTGAGTAAAGTAGAAAAGAAAACATCAGTATATGTCGGAAAAAATCATCTTTAAAATACTATACATATTCCTGCAAACATGCCTTTAGCCTTTACAATATACCAAGTACACGTACACCTGAAGATATGCATCTAGCCTTTGCAAGACCAAGTACATAAAAGTAACTTCATTACCATGTTAAATATCAAACAAAATGAAGGCTTACTATCAATATTATATACTATAGATGAAGGCTTACCAGTAATGTTTTTCCATATCATGGATAATAAGTCAAAATTGATCATTATGAAAGAAAATGGAGAACATAGTCCATAGACATTAGGTGTAAACAATAAATTGCAATTTTTTCATAGTATTGAAATGTTAGTAAGTTCTAAAGGCCAGTGCATGACTCTATCCCCGCAACACATCCCTGTTTGTTCCAACTTGCAATCAGACATGTGCATCACTAAAATTTCACTAAAACCATAAAATCGAATAACATGGCTGACCTTGAGATCTGCAAGAAGAAAAAAAACAAAGAATCAGCATATAATTGATAAAGATAAACAAATACATAAAAAACAGAATATGAGTGGCAAGAAAAGAATCCAACATTTAAATTTACAGAAAAGAATCCAACATTTAAATTTACAGCTTTCCCAAAAGCAAGAGAAAATGAAGCGCTCTATAGTCTATATCAAAATAGAACAAGAGAAAGTACAAAGAGACCCACTATAAAAGATGCAGAGATTGAACCAGTAACTCAAAGAGTAAAAGAAGTACAACAATGTTGATAAATGAGTCCGCCACCGCCTTTAGAGGAACAAGGAAGAGAAAAAAGAGACCGAATTAAAACATTAAATAAAACCCTATCATCTAAGAAAGATTTATGCCATTAATCGGTGTTGCACGAGTTCTAAAAATCAACATTTAAATATGGCTTGAACCCTAAAATAATGTGAAAATGGAAGTAAACAAATGTTTTAGAAGTAAGAACAAATGCAGTCAGATATTACAAATGAACACCTGAGCAAAGACAAATATGACAATCCAAATAAACTGAATTGTGACATGTAAAGCTTTCACATCGTATTTTTTTATTTCATTAAATAGGAATTGATCGTCCATGGGAAAAACCACTAGTCTGAAGTACTTGGCACTGCCTCCACAAGCGATTAAACCAAGAACCTCTTTAGGATGAAAAGAATCAACCACAATGTCACCACAGAGCCGATAGTACCATTTCTAATTTCTTTCCTCAAAAGGCATGGTCTAGCAATTTTGCTTGCTAATGTTCTTGGCATGATTTATCAAGTTTGCTTGACAACCTATGTGACTTGCAAAGAAACATATTCAAGTGTTTAACTAAGTTGATTTCATCTCAGGCATGCTATAGGAAAAAAAACACAAGGCAAAGAAGAATGCTCATTAGATGTGCCAAAAGAAAATTTTCAACACACACCATTTGAAACAAATCTATAGATATATATTCAAGCATACCCCTCATTATCACGTGCTCTTGATCGAATGCGAGCATCACGCTGAGGTGTTTGCGTACCCCTTGGTCGCAGAAACCTCTTGCGTGGCTGAATACCCTTGTCTTTTTCTGTAACTCCATCTCCTTCTGCAAATCCATCATCCAGCTCTTTGTCATGACTGTGCTGTTCCTGTCTCTCTCCAACATCTACATCCCTTTCTCTTTTTTTCTCCTTAATGTCCTTATCATAAGCTTTCCAACTATCATCTTTTGCTCTCTTCGGTTCAAAGGCTACATTATCCTGCTCAAAATTTCTAACAGAACCATCCACAAACTCCTTTTCGTGGTGTAAATTATCCTTTTCATTCACAGCTAACAATTCTCTCTTCAAAGGATCCTTCCCATTCCATTCCTTGTCTTTCTGCACATCCTTCCTCTCCCTCTCCGATTTCTCCACATCTCTCTCTTCTCTCAGCAGATCTTTGCGATCACCACTAGCACCACCGAGCTGCATATTGTTCGGACGATCACTTCGATCCTTGTCCTTTTCACCAAAATCCCTTTCCTTCCTTTTCCTGTCCTTATCTCCACATTTTTCTTCACCTTTTAAATCAACTTTGTTCTCCCCAACAGCCTCATGAGCTTCAACAGAATCCAGATACTCAGCTGTTGATGGATCCTTCACAACCTCATCAGTACCTTGTAAACCACTTCGAGAACCATGCCATGACTCCAAGCCATCATTTGCAGGTTCAAAACATCTTTTACTCCTGTGATGTTCTTTAGTATCTTTCCAAGTCAAATGAGAACTAGTTGCAGTGTAAGTATCTTTCTCAAATTTAAATTCACTCCTTAAATCACCATGACTACCCCTATCGACCCTATGTTCTTTCTCATCGCCCCTGGCATCAACTCTTGTATCATGATCGGCCTTACTGCCTTGAGGATCCGTCCTCACATCAGTGTACATGTCCCTAATATCTGCTTTTGCTTCCCGATTTTCACTCTTAACATCTCTTGCATCCTTGGAACATTTCAATTCTGACCTGTTTTCAGATGTTATTGGATTGTCTAAAGAATTTATAGAGGACACAGGCAGCCGATGGAGCAGAGATGATCTCTTATCAATATCACGTGTAGAAGGTTCTACACGTTGAATTTTTGCCAATCTTCCTTGCTGCCCATGTTCAAAGGGAAGGTGAAACTCATTACCAACTGGTTGACTCAGTTTACCAGGAGGAGTTGAGAATCTGCCAGGTTCCTCAAGTGGTCGTTTTAAAGGTGTAGAATGCCCCCCTTCCTCATGCAGCCTCTTTGGAGTCCCACTCATATTGCTTAAAGGTGTCAAAAAGAAACTGTTTCTTCAATGAAGATAGAAAAATGAAATGATATTTTCATCTGAGGATTCCAATAAGCATCTGGCGATCACCTCCTGCAGAAAAGCAGACAACAACTCCATTTAATGTCATATCTTTTAACTAAATCCTAAGACAGCACTACCATTCAATATCATTATAATTAGTAACATTTACTTATCACACTAACTAATAACGTATATTCAATCAATCAAAAGCACACGAGACAAATAACTAAGGAAATGCCAAATTAAAATTAGCAAAAGGAAAGGATAAAGTTACATGTTGACATCACAAAGTTACATTATAACAGTGTAGTTGTTTGTTCAAATCATGAAGTTTCATTGTATTAAAAAGATATTGAAAATATAGTAGGACCTTCAAATTGGAAAGGATTAACTTATGACACATAAAAGTGTGTTTCTGGCACCCACTTTGTCAGACACTGGTATGATTAACAAGAATTCAAGCGATCACAATTACTAGAATGGTGTAATATGTAAATTTGACCACATCAAAGGGGTTCGGTGGTTTTAGAAAGACATTTAACAAAAACGAATGGTTGGTGATTCGCTAAGTGTCTGGCAAAGTGGGTGAAAAAGGCATTTTTCTCAAACATATATGCCTGAAGTGTTATAGGCCACTTATATTTGATGGTACTACACAACGTTCACAAAGGGACCAACCACGATAAATTATTCGAACACAATAGGGCAAAAATAATGATTTATCGCAAAGCTATATCGATCACTATGAAGACATAACATAAGCCCACAAAAGCAGTAATCAATAAGCTAAATTCCTAATATCTAAGAGACAAAAGTGAAACATCCAGAGGTCATCTATCGTGCGAGCAATTCCAAACCAAAAACACAAGGAAACGGCAAGCAACAATCGCAAACCTAGGATGGAACGTTATCAGAAACCCTACAAAGAGGTAAGAGGAGGACAAGCCCAAGAAGCGGATTTGAACAATGCATCTGGAACTTTTGAAACGACTGCAGAGAGCTCTAACAAAGCGACACCAAGATCCACGCAAACTCCCCAAAATCCCTTCCGAAACCAGATCAAGAATCCAATCTATCGCTGGATCGAAACTTTCATATGTCAAATCGACCTCAAGCAACCCAATAAAAAGCGGAGATTTGGGTGCAATAGGAAAAAAAACTTCCAAATTAACCATGAAACCAAAACCGGACCTCGATTATTGCCTCGTTGGTCTCACGGATGACTCGAATCGCACGGTAGGGCCGCAAATCTACAACAGCTGGGACGATCACGGCGGCGGAGCACCACCGGCAAAAGGGAGGCCGTGGGGTTTGTGGGGGTTGGAGAAGAGATCGGGGATTTCGCTACGGTGACAAAGAGAAAAGGAAGGCTACGGCGAGGGTTATAAAGGGCCGGCCCGGCTCACACCAAGTGAACCTTGTAATCACCAGTATTGGACCGACGGATATATCGATCAGGCATCGGATTCGGTTTGACTTATGGTTGAACCCGGATCCTACCCGGACACAGATTCGGTTTAGAAAACGGATTTCTTTGACCGAAACGGGTTCGGATTCTTCGTTACACAGGACGTTACCTTTACAAAAACTTTGAGATGCGCGCAGAAGCTTGTTGTTGCCTTCAGGATTCGTGCAACATGTGATGAATTATCCCTCCCATCAAATCACGTAAGCAATCACGAATGGTTACCTATTGCCCATAAAACCTTAAAATTAGGCATACATCTACCAATACTACCCGCCGCTCTACCCCGTAGAAGAAGATACTGCTTACTTTAATTGCTATATGATCTTGCATTACGATATTAGAGATCCACATGAATATGGGTATTAATCACTCGTAGTTCATCCCACTTTTAGGTGGACCCGTAGAAAATTAGCGAATGAGAGAATGCCATGTCAGCTTCCTTACCTTGGGATAACAAAATAAGCCTCACCGTTCGCCGACCTTTCTCCCCAGTCTTCCATGCCCGCGGCCTCACTAACCCCTGTTGAGCACAAGGGGACACCACTCGGTGATTCCGCAGTCATCACCTCGTGAGTGGAAGCTCCGTGTCCCCTGCCCCCCTGCGACAGGTGAATCAACTCCGACGCCCCGAAAGCAGCATCGCCTGGTTCCTTCCATCTCAATGGATCCATTGTTGAAAGCTGGGTGTTCTTTAAATATCTGCAGGTAGTAGATTAGCAGCGCCGCTTTCACTTGTTTCCACCACATTGGAGAGAAAGAGGAGACGCATTGGATTCTTGCAGGAACAGGGGAGATGGATATGGTGGATGATGAAGGTCGTCACATTAGAGCTGGTATGTCCTCCGACACCCAATACCACCAAGTTTGTTGAATCTGTTCAATCTTTCTAATAGCTTAGGGATATATCTTGATTTTTTTTTCTATTTATTAGCATGCCTTTTTTCTGTCTTGTTTTCCCTGTTATCGTCTCTTTGCTATTCTCCTTAAGATGGATTCTATTACTTCTGCCCATTTTCGCTTGAGCTGTAGTGTCTTATTTGTACCTCATTTTCTCCTGTCTTTGTTGAGTTGAAGAGGCTTCTTTTTTACTAATTTTTCTCTTTTCTGTCCATTTTAATTACTTGAATACAGGCAATCCATCATAATGTGATCAAGGAGTTTCGCCATGACTACGAAGCAGACTGTGCCATATGTTGTCATGCCATGATACATACTGAATGTTTGTCCGGAAATTGATAAACACATTTAGTCCCACACCATTGAGGAATAGTTATGAGAACAAGGCCTTTTTAAGAGTTTCATTAGAAATTAATTAGGTGGGGATAGATTTTGTCTCATGGTGGAAGCTTTTTAGAATCAGTGCTTGTTCTTTTTCTTTTTCTCTAGAGGACTCTTTTGCCTTGTGCAATGAGTTATCAATCCTTGTCATTTTAGAACAATAGCTCATGGATATTACAACATCTATGATTGAACCTTTGACCTCAAGATTCAAGATTATTTATTGCTTTCTCACTAGTATTTTTTGCAGAACTCATGAATGAACAAGGCACCACCTTTTTTTCATTAAGTAGAGGCTCTTTTGTTTTGTGCATTCGGTCACGAGTCCTAATCGTCTTAGAACACAAGCTCGTGAGTTTATTTTGCAATTATATCCTCACTCCCACATTTACTTTTCAAATCCAAATGCACAAGTCAACAGAATATTATCTCAATTAGATAGTAGTTTACTTCAATGTTTAAGATTGAGATGATACTAAAGCATCCCAAAACTATGAGAATCTGGTCTGAATCTGTTTTACTTCTCCCCTTGTTTTCCTTTTATTGAGGAAATAACAAGCTGGTCTGAGTCTTAAAGCAACAACTGTGATTTTTCATATTTCTCAGAGTTCATTCTCTATGCTTTGGAAGAAAACTGATGGCGCTCACAAGTGCTCTTTGCTGGAACCTCTACTTCCGAGGAATCTTCTTTGCATTACGATATATAGTTGCTATGCAACAACCTGTAATAATATGATGTATGGAGTATGGACCCATGGCAAACTTCTCTTCTCATTTAATGGTGGTCCATCATAAGTGATGTCTACTTGGTAGAATCCATCTTATTTTTGTGGTCAGTTGTGATTTAGCATTAAAAAGACTCACTTTTCCCCAATCCATTAACAGCCTTCTACTTTATCATCCAATATTAAAATGCTTATCATTTATCTTTATATGTGATGCTTTAGTTTAGCTCATGGTCTTCTCCTAAAACTGTGCTTTTAGCTTAGAGAGGCACTTAGGTAGTGAATGGGCTGGTACAACACAGTAACAGATCATGATATGGTCTCAATGCTTTAGGCACTCTTGATAAGCCCATGGAACTGGTATGATCTTTTTGGGTTATCTGACATTGACAAGATTTGAGCCTCTCCCTAACTGTTCATCATTAACTTAGAAAAGGAGAATTGGGGATCACTAGTAATTAATCAGAATTGAAGTGGACCCATTTAGTGGCACACCGTTCTAAAGTGGAATTGAAGTCAAAGGATAAGTGATAATTTGGTTGGTCATTGGTACTCACACCTGCACTATGCACCTCATATCCAATTTTGGAGCAAGTCTATTCTAAGGTTGCTTAAATAGAAAATATTTGAGCTAAACTTCCCTTTCCTTTATGATGTTCTCCAATTGATAACAAAGAGAACAGATTAATTTAAAGAAATCAAAAACTCCAAATTCCTATTCTAGATAAATAATTTTCTCTCTTTAGCTATTTATCCAAAGAGAAGAAAATAAGGTCAATAATTCTACAGTTTTGGTATCATTCATTGGGTTGTTTTTGTGTGCCACTAAGTATAGTCGTTCATTTAGAGGACAGGTTTTGGAATTAAAATCGAGAATGATTTTGTTTCTGCTTCAACCAAACCTAGCACTCATTGCAAATTGTAACAACAATACTATCAACAATAGTAAGTCATAATATTTGACTATTTGAAGTGAACTACATGGAACTTTTTGCGCTGTTAAACTCGATATTAAAAGACTATTTGAAGTGAACTACATGGAACTTTTTTGCGCTGTTAATCTCTATATTAAAGAAAAACTTAGTTAAATTCAGAACATTCGAGTTGTTATTTATAGTTTTTAGTAAATCACTTTAGTCTCCCTCTATCTCTCTTATCATTATTACTAAATGTATAGTATCTTTGAAGCATATTTCCTCTTTAGCATATGTTCATACCCTTCTGAATGATTCTATCTTGTTTTATCCTCTATTGATGTTATACCTATTGTAAATATGTTGTGTATGCAATGCTTTTAATAGAATTTCAAATACCAATTCTTTTAGCAACATAAGTGTTACTTTTCAGCATCAAACCTGGTTTCATCAATTTAGTGTTAGTGTCTCCACTAATGATTTATATACAACCGAGTAACATTGGAAAAATTCACTTGAAGTTCTATTTTCCCCTAGGAATTGGCCTTACAACATTCTTCTATGTATCACTTGGTTGCAGTGGTTATCCTGGTTTTGTAAAAGATGCTCATGGAAATGTCCTCACCGGATTCCAAGTGCCCTTTTGGCTTTGTTGACACAGCCAATGTTGCAGTCCTCACTCATCTAATGGAGCTTACCAGGTACTTCAAATTTCCAGTACTTGTTGGCACAAAGGGCCCAAACAGAATCGATGAACTGAAATTTATTACAGGCTATATTAACTCTGTGTAAAAAATATTCCACCATGTATACGCATTAGAGCTTCCTCCCTCCACAGGTTGGTCCTGCCATTTTACAATGTGCAAGCTCATTCTTTGCACGGTCGTTGTCATCTAACAACACTGATGTCTCTCATGCTACCTGCAGCCAAGATCGTCTTCAAGATTTGAGCTTCACAGGTGGTGTTCTCGAGCTTTGTTTCATGAGAAAAAGATGAATTATTGCCCAGAACCGAGATTGGTAGCAGGAGAACATCAAATAGTTGGGACCTTCTGCTTGTCCTTGTTCCTAAGGATGCTGCTCCTGCATGTTCTACTCGGTTGCAGGTTGAAATCCATGAGATGTAGATGATTCATCCTGCTCGTTTTACCGGGTCGCTAATGCTGTGTAATGCTTGTTTTCAGCTTTGACACATCAACTGTAAGATCAACCAGGAATGCTCCACAGGATTCCTTGGTTTGGGTGTGCAGCTTCATTCAGCTCCCCCTGCGCTGGCCTTTGTCATGTTGCACTGCAATGATGTGAGTGCAGACAGCTGTTCAAGGTAATGTTTCTTGTGCAGTGGCAGCTGCCATGCGCTCCAATGTCCCTCTTAACCTGCAATCATCAACAAGTTAATTAATATAGCATGTGCTGTCTGTCCCAACGTGATCGTCTATCGCGCTCTATTTGAGGCAATAATAGATTAAACTTGTTGTGTATTCTATCACAACTTAATTCAATCTGATGTTTGGGATTGAGCCATTTTGCCGACCGTGTCATCATCAGTGACTCCAATCATTCGGTGTCTTGACGAACGTATGTCATCTTTAGACCCAACTAAGTAAACTAATAATACCCCACAGCCAATCATTTACGCCCTTCGAGTCCACAACCGTGCCGTGCCGTCTTCAACTTGACAGATTCTATCTCCACCATGAAAATATAATTTGCCCATAATAAAGTTATATATATATATATATGCTAAATCCTAATATCATTTATAAATGCTATAAACTATTTCATTTATATCAACAGAAAAGATTGAGGAACACAAAAAAGAAAAAGAAAACATACAACAAATACAAAAAAGAATGTGATATTTGTCAGATGAATCAGAGACAACGTAAGAAACAGTGATGTGAAGATATGAACTCAAGAGAAAATAATAAAAAGCAAACGAAAAAAATAAATTGTGATGTGTGGTAATATGCACTCCATTTCTCCGTAGTGATCAGATCACAGAAAACTCGGCGCACGCGATAACGCCCTTCGTCCTCCGGTCGTCTCGGACCGGGAGTCGACCCGGTCCGGGCCGTACGCGCCGCCGCAGGCAGCTACGGCCCGCTCCAGGGCCCCCACCACCTCCCCCATCGTCGGCCGCTCTTGCCCCTCCGCCCGCACGCACTCCGCCGCGACGTACCCCACGTACGCCACCGCCTCCACCTCCTCCGCCGACGCCTGCGCCACCCGCCTGTCCATCACCCGCGCGACGTCGTCCGCCTCGATGTACGGCACCGCCATCTCCACCACGTTCCGTGGCGTCGCGCTGCCCTCCTCCGCCTCCTCCCCCTCCTCGCTCCCCTCCACCTGCTGGCTCCGGTGGATGGCCTTGCACCCCGTCACCAGCTCCAGCAGCACCACCCCGAAGCTGTAGACGTCGCTCTTCTCTGTCAGCCGACGCAGCCGGTAGTACTCCGGGTCCATGTAACCCAACGTGCCGGCGGCGACGCTCCCCTCGTCGTCGGGGCACGTCAGCGACAGCCCGAAGTCGGCTACCTTGGCCGTCCACTCCGCATCGAGCAGGATGTTGGAGGACTTGATGTCGCGGTGGATGATGGCCGGCACCGCGTAGGCGTGCAGGTACTCGATCCCCCGCGCCGCGTCGAGGGCCAGCCGCAGCCGCGCTGTCCACGAACTCAGCGGCGACGGCGGGGCCATGGGCCGCCGGTGGAGGTTGTCGTGCAGAGTGCCGTTGGTCATGTACTCGTACACCAGCACACGCTCCCCGCGCTCTCGGCAGAAGCCTAGCAGGCGGAGCAGGTTCTTGTGGTTGACGCGCGACAACAGAGCGAGCTCGGAGTAGAAGGCGCGCTCCCGCTGCTGCTCGTCCCGCAGGCGAAGCTGTTCGTGCCGCCGCGACGTGGACGGCGCCGCGGCCGCCGGGACGTCCGCGCGCTTGATCGCCACGTCGCGCCCGCCGGGGAGCGTCGCACGGTAGACAGCGCCGAAGCTGCCAGACCCGATCTTGTGCGCCTCCGAGAAGTTGTTGGTGATCTTGGCGAGAAACTGTAGCGAGAACTCTTCCACCGTCCCGCCGCCCACCCGGCCGTCGAGGAACGTCTCCATCTGCGAAGACAGTGCCGCCGCCGCAGTCCGCCTCCATCGGCCCAACTGCACGGTGTCGTAAAGCCAGCCATTACTCTGCTTCTTGAGAGCAAGGAAGACCAAGAAGCTCAACAAGGCCAACAACGCCAAGCCGAATCCCACGGATCCAAGAACCGCCACCAATAAAATCCTCTTCTTGCTACCACGGCTTGCTTGTTGCGGACTGGTGGAAGAATTGGAGCTGAGCTGGAACTTGCAGGACTGGCAGATGCCCTCTTCGGAAGGGCACATGTTGCCGGAGCCCGCCAGAAACCCGCAGGTGCAGCTCGAGGTCGGCGTGCAGGTCCCCGGCAGGACCCTGCCGTACATGGTGTGGTTGCGCCGGAACTCCTCGTTCCCCCAACAAACCACCGAGAAATTGAACATCAGAATGCCGCAGAGTGTATCGCCCCTCGCCTGGATCCCGATGAATTGCTCGCCGGCGAGGAAGTCTGGGGGCCGAGAGCCCTCCCCCCAGCAGCGGACGGTTCCGTTGGACCGCAGGACGCAGGTCTTGCTCTCGCCCAGCGCCATGGATACGATGTCGAGGGGATCGGAAGGCACTTCCGGAGCCCCCGTGCCCCAGCAGGTCAGCCGGCCATCGTCGAAGACTCCACAGGCGTGCCGACTCCCCGCGGCGACCATGCTGAAGTTGCCGAGCGGCACCTTCCTGACGACCACCGCATCGTTCCCGAAGCACCGGATGGCGCCGCATCCCAGCCGCCCGCACACGAAGTCCCGCCCCACGGCGATCTCGGAGAAGTTCATCCCGGCGGGGACCTGCATCTCCTCCCACCGCCAGCACCGAGGCCGGTGCGTCCCGCCGATCAGGCCGCAGACGTGGGTGTCGCCGGAGGCGAGCGCCGTGAGCGGCGTCCCCCAGTAGACCCGCTTCTGGTAGGTCTCAGTTTTATGGAAGGCCCACCACCGCATGGTGGCGTTGGAACCATCGGCCGGCACGGTAAGGCCGCAAAGGAAGTCATTGCCCGCGGCGACCGCGGCGTAGGGCGTCTCCCGGGATTCGTACAGCCTGCTCTGGCTCCGGTTCGAGGCGCTGGTGCAGCAGAGGTCGTACTTGTAGGCGACAGCCGACGGCAGGAGGGCACAGACTAAGGTGACATTGGAGAAATGGGAGACGGCGAGGGTGGAGAAAGGGGGGGAGGAGGCGACGACCGACGGCGGGGTGGAGACGCAAAGGAGGAGAAGGAAGACGAGGAGGAGGAGGAGGAGGAAGAGGGGCAGGGATTTGGTGGGGTTTGAAGGAGGCATTGGGATATGGTGGCGGAGAATGTCATCGTAACCTGGAGGAGCGCAGAGAGTGGGGGAGTAGTAGTTGTAGCAGTAGTCCCCAAAGAAACGGCCCTTCGTGGTGTGCTGTGTTAGGTTTGGTGGAAGAGACGGGAAACGGCCGGGCGGAGGCTGCAGTCACGGCTTTGAAGCCCGCACTGACCAACGACCATTTCATACACACACATACACAACTCTCTCTCTCTCTCTCTCTCTCTAATAATTGAGTGAAACAACGGAGTGAGAAGGGGTTGGACTCAACTTAGATGTAATATTTTTAATCACCATGAGAATTCAAATTCAGATTGACTAATGAGTAAAAAGAATATATGAAAGAACAAATAAATAGTGAGATAGTGAAAACAGAGTGAAAATGATCGAAACCGGTTTGACAAATTAGGGTCAGTAAATGAAAGAGTCATTAAATTTAATTTGAAGGATTTATCAGTCACCAAAGCAATGTTGATTTTTTATTTGATATTTTTATCAGTCTATTCAATAAACGAGGTGAGCTTATTTGATTTTTTTTAAGATATAAAAGAAAGATGTAAGAAGATTTTATTAAAAATTATAATTAAAGATTTAAATACCGACACGAATCAATTCCAAATAGTTGAGATTTTGCTATTTAGTGTTGCTATAAGATTTTGCTCCTTCAATCAGGGTGAAAAAGAAAGGTTATTCCAAACAATTTACTATTTAGTGCTATTGTAGTTTTTTTTTTTTTATGAATTAATTCTGATCTGTTCCCTCAATCAGCGCGAAAAAGAAAGGTTATTCTAAACAATTTACTATTTAGTGCTATTGTAGTATTTTTTTTTTGTTTTATGAATTAATTCTGATCTGTTCCCTCAATCAGCGCGAAAAAGAAAGGTTATTCCTCCATGGATTCTACTTTCAAGCAATCCAATGTTGTTGAACTTATTCCAGATGAAACAGAAGGAAAATTTCTTGATATTAGCTATTTTTTTTATAAGAGTCACTCTAACAAGCAACATTTGTAAAGATGATAATTTTGTCAGGGCAATGAAAGCAACCAAAAGAATGGTTGGTTGCCAAAGGATGAGAATCTGAGGTGCACAACTGTTCAATCCAAGCATGCAATGTGGAAGATGACAACTGAGTAAAGGACATGAAGTTTGGTTGACTTTTCTAAAGGTTGGTGGGTTTCTTTTACACTTCTACATTTTTATCATTGTTCTCTATGCTTTTGCTTGTCTCTTTAAACCATGGGGACCAAGTTAAGAACATGCAGACATAGACGGTTCAACCTCAGAGTTCATGGAGACTGTAGATGGGATTGCTCAGTTCAGAAACATTCAGTTCACACTTTTGACACCTTCATTTGATCAAGCTTTCTCTAAACACTAAAAGAGCTTTAAACTGCACAATTTAAGTTACTTCTTTCATGTAAGATGCTGTGAAAGCTTAATCATTGTCCCATGGACACCAAGAAGTGCATATCTAGAGGGGGGTTAAAGGAGATATCGATTCTGATACTGATTTCATAGTCAATTCAGATACTAATTGTGATCAAAATGACTCTTTTACAACAAGTAGGAGGGAGAGAAGATATGTATCACCTTGATGATGCATCTAGAATATCTGCAAGGTGGTCCTCTATGAATACCACTAGAGAAAGAAGACTTCTCAATTTGGTCTGACCATTACCTACTTTGCTGTTTGAAGGCAATTCAATAAGAGGTTGGATAGAGACAGATAGGTCTCCAAGAGATTTTTCTTCTGTCAAATAAGAATAGTGGAAGAAAGACAACAAGGTGGCTTTGTTCAGATAATTCTGAATATGAGTCAAGCAGATAACTCCATTGACAGGGTTTAATCATTTGGAGCAGGTAGATTTGGAAATTATAATATCAATTGTCTATGGATTGCAAGTTCAGCTCAGCTGATCTGCTGACTTGTTCATCTTCTCATGAAGCAACCTGCTTGAGCAATGACACCTCTAATCATGGGCCAGACAGAACCTAAGCAGATGTAATTGTCTCAAGTATAGCTTGTAACCAAAGTGTTAAAGGGACAAGTTGATGAGTGGCAGCTTCTGTCAGAAGTGATGATTCCAAACTGATCAATAGCAGAAGAAAGCATCTGTTGGCTGTTGTCTATTGCCACAGTGAAACATCCAGTGCTAAGTCCAGTAGAACATTCAGTTGAAAGCTGAAGGATAACTAATCAAGTCATTGTCAAACCAGTGAGCAAGTAACAAATTGTCAATTAGGCTATCTTGTTGAGCACTTTTGCTTGCCTCCTCAACAGCATCTCCACAAGGGAAATGCTGATGGACCTATCTGTAGGAATAGATAGAAAGAAAGCTTGGTTTCCCTCTTTCAGGTTGAACATGACTTCACTGTGTGAAAAATGGAAGTTATGGTGATGAGAAATCTGATGTTGAATGTCTGTCCTGTGTAAATGTTTCACTTCATTGTACTACTAAAATGTACAAGTAAATGTTGTTTCAGGTGGCTTCCAATTCTCTAGTGGTACCATACACTAAAAACATAGAAGTAAATGTTCCACTTCTGTTGTTTTGGTAGTGGTACTACTAACACATAGAAGTACATGTTTTACCTTAGTTCAAATTGATCATTTCAGCTATAGTCAACTCCTGCATTTGGAAGATAAAGTATGTTCTATTTCTCAGTTGAGTTGAACACTTAATTTCTCTTTTATTTTTTGATGGGACATTGATGAACCACTTGACCAAATGCAAAAATGACCAAGCTGCACAACAAATCATCAATGCCACCACAACAACAGTGAAGTTTCTGAGTTTGCCATCACTCCACATTTCTTGTGTTCTCAGAAACTAAATAAAAACAGAAGCTCTGTTTGTGTTTAGTCTCCATCTTGTCCATTGTAAAAATAAGATCAAGTTTGGTAGAGGAGTAATATCACAAACACAACAAAAATGAATGCCAAGAAGAAGGGCTGTGGAAATTGCATGAGAATCTTGTGGATCATGAACCACTCCACATTTTGCTCTCAATTTGTCAGACAAGAATGAAGCTGTTTCATGGCACATGTAGCTGAAATTTCTCAAAGAAAAGGCATGTAGCTGAACTAATGTCAGCAATGGGCACTTAGCCACATCATTGACTTCCTTCAGTTTTGCAGACTGTCTTGTGCTTCAAAATTTATGGCTGATCCAATGGAATCAGACCTCAGGATCTGTCCAAAGAAGAAAAGGCCATGACTTTTGGCTTTCCCCATTTAAGTTTAGCAATGATCTGATTCTTCAAATTTCTACTGTTTCATGGTCTTTCATTCAAAGTTTTGCCTTGACAACAGTTGTATCATGTATCAATTCATGGCCATTGCTTTTGGTGTCTGACTTACCTAATTCCACAAAACATTGTCAAGATAAAAGCTAGAAAGTTTGCATCATTCTTGCATTGTGCAGCCCCCACACACTGATGTGGTCACAACAAAGGTCACTTTGTGAGGCTCCAACTATTGTGTAGCCAGCAGAACCAGAATGAAATCTCCAAATATTAAGTCAGAGATTATTCATAGTGTGCATCCAACCACTGCTAAAAAATGGAGTAAGAAATACAAAAGTAGGGTTATAAAAAGAGCTCAGTTCAGATGTTTGATGATTCAATGGAAAGAAATTATGACTAATCTAAAAGAGAAGAAAATAAGCAGTACTCTCACTTATATCTTTATTTTCATTTCTCAACCAGCATTCACTATGAAAGTTCCTCCTGCAGTCCTAAAGATCATCCATTTACATTAAGAACAGTGTTGCCAACATCAATAACTACACATTTCTGATAGTTATCTGTCATCCACTAGCTACTATAATTTCTCCATGATCCTGACATGCTTTTCTTTACAAGTAAAACAAGCATGGCACATGGTTGAAGACAGTCAAATCCAGCTACTTGCTACCTAACATCTATTCCAATTCCCCTTTTGCTTCAGCTAACAAAAGATGCAGTCACCACGCATGGATGTTGATGCCTCACCATAATACATAAATACATGTATGTATGTATGTATGTATGTATGTATGTATGTATGTATGTATGTATGTATGTATGTATGTATAATCTTTGAGCCTTAGAAAAAAAAGAAAGCAAAGCCACCACTTGGCCTCAAAAACTAAACAGAGGAGAAAAGAAAAGGAAATTAATCAGTAGAGATCGCAGATTAATTGACATGGTGATTGTTTATATGCTGAAGTACCAAATGATCAGAGATAGGAAAGGATTCTTCTGTATTGATGCTCAAGCTGATCCACACAGTTGAATTGACATGCCAAATTCTGTATGCTGCTTTCTTCAATTGCAGCTTCCTCGTCATCTGTCTTGAAAGTGACATGTTTCTCCACGACTGTAGGCCATAAGAAACTGGTTGGCTGTCAATTTTTGTTAGGTATAGTGTTGACAAGTCATCGATGCAATGGGCTCATAACAAATTGTCTATTTTGGACAATGGGTATACCCATAAGGTTCTACCCTTTCCCTTTAGGAGTAAGGACCCGACAGACTTATGAGTCTTTGGTTGTCCTACCCTTCAATCAATTTGAGACTAAATGTCTTTCTCAATGCTCTCCTTCATAGGAGAGCCAAAGGCTCAAGGCCCTCATTCTAGTACCAATTTGACAAGTCAATTTTGTTCTCATTGGTATGACAAGCTCATGAGGAATTGTCTGCTTGAAGCGGTAGGTGAAAATCTACACGATTTTACTCTTTCGAAACTCGTAAACTCCAAAAAATACCTTTGTTGGTAAAGGTGACCCAACCGATTTATAAATCTTTGGTTTCCTATTCCTTAATCAATATATGACTAAATATACTTATCAAGTACAAACAAGCTAAATGGTAAGGATGTAGTACCAGAACTTCTAAGATTGTTTAATAGAGAGCTGGTTGTTTCAGCCTTAACATTCTTTCATGGAGCTTTCTGCACTTGAAGTTGCCCTCTAGTAGTCACCATTTTCCATATATCTTCACTTCAAATAGCAGGACCAGTCCTTATCTAATAAAGCCTATCTCTAGTTTTTTTTTTTTTTTTTTTACTTTTGTGTTGTTCTGGTGGACAACTTTTAGTTTAACCCAATCTTCTTCTTTGCATAGAAAAATCCAAAGTAGATTAAGAAGAAGAGCAGCAGCAAACACACAGTAAGAGTAAGAATGAAGATGGCAACAGCTTGAATGAGATAGAACAGAAGGAAAGCAGGAGAATGACTCTTCTTAGGTAACAGTCTTCTCATTGCATAGATGGACTCTTAATGGTGTAATTGACCTAATATTACATAAATTTAGCTAAGAATTTATTTGGAAGTGACTTACTGACCACCTGGAGAAGAATGTCAGAGAGTGTTCTGAGTGTGACTATTATTCTAATTCTAAAATGAAAAGAGAGCCAGTGCAAGAATGCTCTCATTTTAGTACAAGTACATGAATTAAGTCATTTAACCAGTAGTAGTTCCTAAAACACATGAGAATGAATGATTGATTGCATTTTATCCAATTAGTTTTGTTATATACTGATGAACAACATTTCAGCTATTTTAGATTTTTTTTTTACAAGCAAAATATGCACCCAAGTGTCATTGAACAAACTTTAGAACTTCTGAGATCATAATTAGTTCCTTATTGATTGGAAAGCATGTCTTTTGAGATTTATCTCCGAAGATCAAAATTATGCAGGACCATCATAAAATATCTTCTTAATGGTTCAAAACTCAAATCCATATATCACATGATCATCACGACTTTTGATGGTCTCTCCTCTCTAATTAATTAATTTATTTTTTTTAATTTTATAAATAATATCTGTATCAATTTTCTATAATATCGTTCCAAACAAATGCGGAAAAGAACATGACAAGTCTTTTAAGTAATCTTGTTGATGATACACATGAATCCGTCATGTCCTAACATGCCCAGAAGCAAGTAATATATCTCAGGGGGCTAATTATATATTATCCATATAATTAGTTACTTTTAACATTACGATTTCTATATTTTCAAAGATTATATTAGGATCATATGTATGAAACTAAAATATTTAATTTTATTTTTTCTCGTATTATTGATTCTATTGATAAAAATATCTAACAGTTTATCATTGAATACATATTAATTCTTTCTAAGCATATGTGGTATTTCTGTTAACGGAGGAGTAGAAAAAATAAGATTAAATATTTTATTTTTATAAATATAAAAATTTTAATATAATTTTAAAATATAAAAATTAAACTACTGAAAATAACTAATTCAGCATGTGCAAGACAAGCAATCCGGCTCTGAATTGGATGTTCACGTGCTCGACAAGCAATCCGGCCCTGAATGGGATGTTCCCGTCCCTATCAGACCTTAGACGGGAGCCACGGCACCTCTCGGCTTCATCCTCACTTACGACCGTCTCGTACAGGTGATCGTCCACACCTTTCGTGCACCGGATCAGTTGGCGAGCTTGGACGCCTCCATGTGCAATTGCCGACCGGAAGCTTGCGTCGAAGCTGAGTCCATCGCAAGCCCATCGCACGCCGCCACCTTTTTCCACGCGCTCTCGGATGCCCTCCACGCCCCATTCTTCTACCACACCCTCCTCACACAGTCATCGATCCTTCCTTTTAAGGGCGAACGCAGATGCATGCGTTCCATCGGCAAGCTCGATTTCCACTTGCGATGTACTCGTCATCCACGAGCTCGACCTGTGCGTCCCTCGGCGTCGGTGATCCGACGGGCCTGAGCGACGATTTGTTGATGGACATCCTGGTACGGCTGCCCTTGAGGTCTTTGATCCGATGCAACAGCGTCTGCAGAGCCTGGCGTCGACTGATCTCTGACGGTGGCGGCTACCTCCAGACACGGCTCCCCTTGATCGCGTCCGCTATCTTCTACCGCTGCGGTGTGGCCGAGATCGACGACAAACCGAGGTACGCATGCACGACCAGCGGGGGCGCCCTCGAGTGCAACAGCCTCTGTTTCTTCCCGTTCCACCGGGAATCCGGCATCGTCGACTGCAGCAATGGCTTGATACTTTGCCGCTCCAGCCTCGGCTCCACGCTTCACGTCGTGAACCCGACGACAAGAAGGTGGATCGAGCTCCCGGTGCCCCGCAGGAGGAGCCAACTCTCAATACTGGCCTTCGACCCGTGCCACTCTGCGGAGTACAGGGTCGTCTCCTTCACCGGCTGGCTAGCGCAGGGGGCGAAGCTGGAGGTGTTCGCGTCGCATAGGAGGAGTTGGGTCGAGCACCAGGTGCAATGGGGACTCCCCTCCGACGCCATGTCCACCACCATTCGCTACTTCGACGGCGTCCTCTACATCCTCGCCTATCCAGATCAAGTCGTCGGAATCGACCTCACCACCATGGCCTGCCGCAAGATCGAGTTGCCGGAGGCCACGAAACAGGAAGGGCGCGTCGGCAGATCCAGCGGCCGTCTTTGCTACTCCCACAGGGATGGCGATCAGCTAAAGATTTGGGTGCTTGGAGATCCCAATGGGGGTGATCACTGGCTGCTGAGACATGTCATCGGCACTCAAAAGCTGGTGCAACGGTGTCCTGAAACGAGCCATTCCTCTATCTTCTCTTCACTGCCAATCAACCAGTTCAAGTTCCTGGGATTCCATCCACGGAGAGAGATGATCTACTTGTGGCTGCCGGGGAAGATCGTAAGCTATGATCTAGGCAAGAGTTTGATGGAGGAGGCTTATGAGTTTGGGAAGGAGACGGAGGGAGCGTTCGTAGTCCAGCTTTGTCTGTATCCCTTCTCGAGCCACGTGTCGGACTGCGTAGCTGAAGTGACGGTGTAGCAAGCATCAGAGGGTGGTCGGTGGTGAAGACGTGATTGGATCTTTCACGATTCGAATAAATGATTTTTATAAGTTATTTAATATCTTCAGTAAGAAATAAGCTTGATTTCATTATCATACGATGGCCTAATTAATATTATCTCTTTTTAACTAAGATATCTTTAACATTTCGATTTCTAGATTTATAAAATTTATATTAGAATATCCATAGTTATAAAAATGAAATATCGAACTCCTAAAAATAATTGATAAAAAAATAATTTCAATATTCTAATTATGTTTTCACTGGTGATAGTTGACAATGTCGTTGGGGGGTCGTGGATGACTATTGTGAATGAGAAGGGAAAGTGACAATGAGAGATAAGACAAAGGGAGAGAAGGAAGAGGACGATACAGATGTTGAGACTTTACATCTACATATGCATCGACGTCGCTCACATCGATGTAAATATAATATATAATTAATATCTTAGTATTATATTAAAAAAAAATATTTGAACCGATAGAGAAATCGTTGATGGGTTCGATATGTCCAAATTTGGTACATAATTAAGCACGTACTAATGTATAGATTATTTGAATTGTTGTCTCAAATCTCTAACTTTGATTTCCATGAACATTCTTCCAATCATCATGATCATCTATCATACTCATAGTCAAATTATGATGTTCTCCAAAAAAAAACTACTATTGAATCTAAGTTACTATGAAGTTCAAAATTGAGGTAGATTGAACTAATAAAATTATATAGGATGTTAAACCAAATCAGTTACAAGTCATTTCATTATCAAACTAAAAACACTATAATCGAGTCTGAATTAAGTTAGATTTTCACAAACATTAATTCCAAAAAAATAAATTTAAATAAGTCTCATTTGGAGAAAGAAATTAGAAATATAAGTTTCCAAAATTTTACCCGATGAATTTAAATGCAAACAATCAATATGGCCAAAAAGAGTGATTTAGTCTCCAATCCCTTGTAAAATGCAAAAAATATATTGTCATATATAAATGCAAAATCGACAAAATGTGTAAATGCTAAATAAGTAGTATCGAAAGAAAGAAATTAGATTGCAAATTGTAAAAGGATAATGAAAACGACAATTTATCCAAAAAAAAAGGAAAAAGAAGTCTAAAAACTTTTACCGAATAAAAACAAAATATATTGACCAACTTGGAAATACAAGAGAAAAAAAATCACTTAACTTAGATTCTCACAAACATTAATTGCGAACAATGAATTTAAATAAGTCCCATTTAGTAGGAGAAACTAGAAAAGGAAGTTTCCAAACTTTTTACCTAATGAATTTAAATGCAAACAATCAATCTTGTTAAAAAGAGTGATTTAAAAATTAGTCTTCAAACTTTTGCAAAAAATCAAATGCAAAAAAAAAAAAAATGTGATATATAAATGTGTAAATGCCAAATAAGCAGCACAAAAGAAAGAAATCATATTGTAAATTGGAAAAGGAGAAAGGAAATGACAATCAAGAAGGAAGAGAACTTGAAAATAAGTCTAAAAACTTTTACCCAATAAAAAATATATGTTCAAATAAGAAAAATGATATATAAATATATATTGTGCAACGAGGAAAAGATAAAAAGAAAAACTCAAAATGTAATAAATTAAAAAGCGTGGTCGGCAGGATTCGAACCTGCGCGGGCAGAGCCCACATGATTTCTAGTCATGCCCGATAACCACTCCGGCACGACCACATTCGATGTTTATTGCGTCTTTAATATTTTTATTAATTGTTATTTTACATTCTAATGTCTTTAATTAATCCCCGTAATAATGCATCATAATATGTTTTTGATTCCCTTTTTTAATCAAATGACCAATGTATCATCAGTGATAGAAAAAATATTCATTTGTAATTAGAACTCGACATATGACATCCTCATTAGAAATGAAAAAAACCATCAATCGACATGCTCATAATGATATTCGATCAAAAAATATTTTTAAAGATTTATTTTACACATAATATTCTCCTAACCCTAAATAGTTTGGTGGGACTAATTAGATTTGGTGCTTTTCTCTCTCCATTTCTTTACACATATCAAGTTAGCTAACTTGTGAATTAGAAGTTTATTAAGTACCTAAATTAGACATTGGTTCAATCCCATTAGAATGCTCGTGGCCATCACACCTCCCATCGGTAGCGATATCCCATGTTCTTCAATAATCGAGGTAGAGGGACCTAAACATTCAGAATTCATTCTACGTTAGTAGAGGAAGGAATAAATTGATACACGCATGCATCGAGAATTCCACCAAAGTAGAGGGAGGAATGCGTTGATGGTATCGATAGGTCCTCCTTCATCCCAAAAACAAAAATTTAAGAGGAGCTAATCCACTCGAGCTTTCGTCTCCTAATGTTAGAGTTGTTCTATGCTAGCATCGATCATAACTTTTCATATTCAAATAATTATTTATGACACGTCTAATACTTTGATGTATGAGTCTTTCTCAATCATTCTTCATGAGTTAGTATAGTAGAAGTTGATTGAGTTACACTTAAATTAAACATCTAAGAATTAATTATCATAATTTTAAGAATTAGTTGTCATAATTTTTAAAAAAATAAAAAAATATTAATCATATTATAATTATTCTGTAAAAGTCTAAGTTAGTTTAGTGGAAGTTGATATAGTTATACTCAAAATTAAATTAAGTTATACTCAGATTACACTCGATAATAATACCTTATAAAAAAATCTTTAATTTCAATCGGATTTAGTTCATGAATTTTTATCATTTATAAAAGTGAAAACTAATATCGTGACATTTATTAATTATTTTTAAATT
Organism: Musa itinerans; assembly: GCA_001649415.1. NCBI lineage: Eukaryota > Viridiplantae > Streptophyta > Magnoliopsida > Zingiberales > Musaceae > Musa > Musa itinerans. The sequence goes on along the minus strand of LVTN01000571.1, from coordinate 115,395 downwards.
TAATAATTATTTTATTCTCATTAAGAAAATTATTATTATTATTTCTTATATTTATACATAATTTCTCTTGAAAATAATTCTCTCTCAAATTCCCCCAAAACCAAACCTATGCTCTGTCTTACATAATCATGCAGGCCTCAAATTGGGTAGATTCTTGAGTTTTGAGGTTGCTTCCAATGTCCACAATTTATGGCTAATCAACCTCTGCTTACACCTTTCGATCTCAGGCATTGAGAAATTAGTTCTTGTAATTACAAATTACTCAATCTCAGGCATTGAGTAACATGTCCATATTGAATGACCAGAACAAGTACACATCTTTCTCCAAACTAATTACAAATTAATTCTTGTAATTAGTTGCAATTATTTTTTTAAAATTAATTATAATTATTTAAAATTTTAATCATATAAAATTATTTTTTTAATACTATATAAAAATCTTAATATTTCAATATAACTTTTAAAAATATAAAAATATAAAAAATTATAATATTAAAGATGATTAATTATAAAAGATAATTAACCCTCATCAAAGTATCATCAACATGATGTTTTAGGGGATTTGACAAAATGCAATCTGGGAGTAGAGCTGCATGGCATGCATTATTACTGTTAATGGAGAAGAATCAGTCAAAAAGGAACAAGCCAATGGAAAATCTTAGAGAGTTGGAATATCCTGTTGAAGTTGCAACCCTGCTAAAATTTCTATCATGTATAAAGTAGCTAAGATAAATATCCAGCAAGTGATAGCACACTGACATACATATGAGCACATGTGCAGCACACATCCATCACCAGGAAAATAATTGTTTGAACAAGTTAGTAACCTGCCATATGTGTGAAACACACAAGAACCAGAACCATCACAAATCATCACCATACTGACTATACCCAAGAAGATTACAGTAAACATGAGTTTGGCACAATGTATTTAATGCCATATTAATCTCGAGGGGACATAACTCAGGCAAGAAAACCATAACAATGGCAATTGATCAAAGAAAGTTCTAAAGAATTTACATGGCTCAACAGATGGACACAAGCAAGCCAAAGTCGTGGTTCTACTGGCCAAAAATAAGAAATGTTTTCAGCTTGATAAAAGAACAAAACCCTTAGGAAGCCGTTGATTGTTTGAGATAAGCAATCAGATCTGCACGCTCTTTTGGCTTCTTCAGACCAGGAAAAACCATCTTAGTACCAGGAATATACTGCATCAACAAGAAAATACCATTAGGAAAAGAAAATACAAGAAAATTGTACTAATAAAAACGTTGATTCCATATAAAGTTGTAACGATCCTGTTATCTCCAGTACAGGCTCCATTTTGTAATTCAAAATGAAGTCTGTGGATAAGTAACTGAATAATTGCTGGGCATTGAGATGTATCAGTATTCCCAATAATTCGACAAGTGTTGAACTATGTTATTTATTTTGGCTGCACCAGTGTTCCATTACCACTAGAACTCTCAACTTTACCCAGCAGGTCTATGTGCTAAAGAATTATTGCACCACCACGAACATCAACTCGACCGACAACACTGGTAGATGCAGAGCCTCCCATAAAGGTAAAAAAAAATTAAGGAGATCAAATTTCAAACTCTTCTATCAACAATATTTGTAGAAACCAACCAACAATATCTCTTCTCTTTTTCTCCTCGTATCTTCTTCTATCTCCTCATCAGGCACTGGTCCATATGCAGATAATATTCAATTCAATATATTTATCGTGCAGGATCCTTTCTAGGAATCCCTTAGATTAGGATTCCCATGAGTCACCAGGTCCCCCTTCTTTCTCTTATCTCCCCTCATCTGCATCATCTCTCCCACTCTCAATGGGAAAGCTGCAACGATGACAAGACAACAACAATCCTACACTTATATCCCTCCTAATCTTTTACAAAAGGTGAGGCCTGCTCATACTATTTCTTCTTCCTTATGTGAAGGATTAATAGTTAATTGATAATATAGTAATTCCCCTCAATATAGCTACTTTCCTGAAAATGATTTGCTACAAAACTTTGAACAGACCCCATATACAACACTATAAGTGTATCATTACATTCCTCATAAGCAATGTGGTGACCTAACAGTATCAAACAATATGATGAGAAAATAATGAAGTATTTCTGCCCCTGGACTAAGAAAGGAAATTCTTTCATGTTTCTTATAAATTCAAACTACTTATTACCTGGAACTAGCCAACAATAGATCTTCGCCCGTCCCAAACACACAAAAAAATTGTGAAAAAAGCAGAGGAAAAAAAAACCTGATCCTTATACTCAACCAAGCATAGAATTTGTAGAAATTGCAATTGAATAGCAAAAATGGACATGCACAGCAGAAAGAATGCTAACCAAACGTATGTAAATGACTTAAATGTTACATAGCCGAAGGTAAGTCAAAGGTTCGTTCGTACCTTCTTAGGGTTAAGCAAGTAATCGTACAAAGTTGATTCCTCCCATACCACAGCCATGTTCTTGTTTGCAGTAGAGTAGGAGTATCCTGGAGTCGTACCAGATTGCCTTCCAAAAAGGCCATTCAAATTGGGTCCTGTGCGTAACAAAGAACCAATTATCCTCAAGGGCACAAATTCTTCTCGATGAAGCAAATATTATCAGACAGTTATCGAAGCTTCAACATGGGCAAATAAAACGAAAATGCTAGTCAGCTAAAATGAACAATCGGGACAAAATACATCGATCACAAAACTTTACAGCATAAAAAAGGGGCAACGCAGACAACGAAAACAACCAACGAATTGCAGGATTCCAAAGATCTAACCCAAGCAAGGTAGCGCCTGTCCAAGAAAGCAGCCTTAAAATACTAGAGGAACTAGATCTCATTTACAATGACAACCTAGATCGTCAAGAATCTCGCACCAGATCATATGAAAGAACCAATATATGGACCACCAGGAATCACATCAAAACAGAGATTTTGATCAACCTTGCTTGTGACCGGCGCCCTTATCGACGGTGTGGCACTGGGCGCACTTAGTCTTGAAGATCTTCTCTCCGGCATTGGGAATCGCCCGGCGGAGCTTCCGCGAACGACGCCATCGATCGCCCTCCAAAGAGCTGCTCTCTCGATGTGAATCCGAGCGCTAGGGTTTCGTACTGTTTCCTCTTGCTTCGCGTCGAGCTTCCACACGCCTATCGTCTCTGTATAAAAGACCAGCAATTATGAACTACCTATATTACCCTCCGGCGTTTGCCAAACTTCCGAAGTTATACTAAATAACATGCAATAAATAAAACAAATCATAGAGGTATATTAGTCATACGACACTGTTCTGGAACACGGGGTTCGGTCTGGGACGGATTCTTCCGATTTGGTAGACGGCGGCGGAGGCGCCACGTGCTCGAATGCGATGGCGGTGGAAGGTTCGGGGCCAAACGCGAAGCATGTGGTCGAATTACACAAAAGTCCCGATAATTTACGTAAAATAACACTACAGTCCTATCAAGCTCACAACGGAGACCCGAAAAAAGATTTTTTTAAAAAAATAATAAATTTTCTTCAACTTTCTTGGTTGATTTTTCTGAAAAGGACTTCGTTCTTGAGTTTCTATCACCGATTATTTCATTCATGGGATTTGAATTAGATTTTGATAGGGGATAATTTGGTAACACACCCCCAGGTGGCAGATCGTAGTCGCGTCAACGCCAACGGAAAGCTTGGAAGTCAATGTGGTAGACCACGTCAGTACAACGTCGTTCCGAGAAGAGCATAACTAGCACCACTCGGGTACGACATCGCCCTGCGAAAGGTAGGACAATGTCGCTCGAGTACGACGCCATCCCACGAAGAGTATGTCGCTTGGGTATGATGGCGACGTCACTCGGGTACGATGACATCCTCGCAAAGAATAGAATGGTGTCGCGCGAGTACGCCTCCGCCCCGTAGAAGCCGGGATAGCTCTGCTTGGGTGTGATACCGTGTAGGACAACTAGTGTAAGCATAAAAGGTATGAGTTCGTAACTTAGGAGGGCGACGACCATTAAGAGGCTGGTGACAGCCAACCCCCGCGGGCAGACATAAAAGCCCATCGCTTGGCCAATACAGGAGGGGCTTTTTGACTCAAACATTCTACTCACTCATCCAAGAAAAAACTAACTTAAACATCAGAGGGGTTGAGTCGGGAAATTCCCCGCCTGACCTCGATTTGTGTATAGGAGCCCAACAACAAAAAAGCTAGCTACCCGCCAAGAAAAAAGATGGCCCTCGGGAGACAAAGTTTCAACCCAACGCCCGAGCAGAGACGCGGAAGACCTTGTGCATCGAGGACTCCAAGACAAAGGCCTGCACTGCACCAGACGAGAGATGGCCGATGCCTAAGACCCTAGCACTAGACTAAGCGACCTTGCGCATCTGGAATCGACCCCAGCCGTGCTGCCTCTCCGGCCACGGCGTAAAGAGACTCCATCAGATCTTATATGGTATATGATGTTTAAAATATTAGTTTGACATGAACAAGATGGAAATCATATTTGCATTAATCTCATGATGATGATGGGTTATTATTATAGACAAATTTCACTTTATATAATATCCTACGCATGATCCAAGTGAAACCCACTAATCCCTTCGCTTCAGTAGAACCAAACCCGGCCATGAATGATAGAGACCGTGTTCGAGAATATATTTATATTTTAAATGGACATATGAGAGAAAGAGATTTGAATGGATGTATAGTTGTGAAATGTTTGGAGTGTTTGGTATATAAAACATGAAAATTATATTTTAAAAATGTGCATTTAAGTGTTGCTTGATAAAATTATATTTCAAAAGTTCATTGAATATTATTATGTTATAAATTTTATCTTAAAAAATAAATACATATTTTTTTGTTTAAATTAATAAGTAAATAAATAAAATAAATAGATGTATATATATAATCTTACAAAAGATTTATATGATTTAGATATATAATAAAAAACAAAAAAATATAATTATACAAATGAATGTGGAATAATTTTGGAAATTAAATAAATAAAATTTTAGTTTATAAAAGAGAAGGGACGACTATAGGGAGAAAGGATGAAAAAATTAAGGTTAGAATTTTTTTTATTATACACGAGAATCTTGTGATTTTAGATAACATGTAGGGTACTTTAAAAAGTTATATTAGCATCCTGTAAATAAAATACTAATGTTCCGTTGAGATAAGAGTAATATTTTAGCATTTTGAATGTAGCATTTAGGCCGAATGCAATTTGAATTCATATTTAAAATATGCATTCCACCATTAATATATATTTCAAATTTATTCTCAAACATACTTAGAATTATTATATGAGACCTTTATAAAAGAACCATCAAAGCATGACTTTGTGGGAGATAACAAATGATACAAGAAATATTTGTCCATCATCCTAAATAGTATTTGCTAGATAGAAAATATTTAATAAATTTTTTATTTGTTATGTGATATATTCATCTCGATCACTATGAAAAAGGAGCCCAACTATAAAATATAACTCAAGATACAATTATCAAGGTTATACTTAAATCTATTTCGGAAGTCTAACTTAGGCATCGATTTAAGTGTAAGTCGGACCATATCAAATATCGCGAAGAACATCGGATAAATTAAAGGATTCGTAATGCCAAGTCTTGAGGAGACCAGAGTCGGATCGGTTGACTTTTCCACATCCATGGATTTCTTCCCTCTATCAGCCCATTTCATATAAGTTTCATTTTCCACCATCGTCTCGGTCAAACCAATCAATTTTATGATGAATATTTTATACTCAAAATAAACGGACGATTAAGATAAATGCTTGTAGTGGTGGGATCGATGGTTTTGATAGAATCGTTGGTAGCTCAGTGGTGTAGGAATTCACATTTGCTCCGTGGTGTTTGTTGGTTGTGCATCATGCCTCCTCCGTCTTCGTGTTCTTGTAAGTCAAATAACAACACAAAATATCATCGATCGATCTAATATATCTAATGAGAACGTATAGATCATCAATATTATACTAGTCGGACGGGTTATTGAAATCGGTCTCCAACTGGTCAAGAACAATGCCAAATGCATTGTTTGTATTAATATAAATGCGTTGGTTTTTATTAAGATGATGACAACATGCAAGAGTACACTGAGCTGTTCGTTCGAGGCTGGCTGTACGCCATCCATCGACCTCCAGTCAGCAGCAGCAGGTGATCATCACTCGAGAATGCAACAGCACATGTTGCCGCTGCTTCCGCCGGTGGGATCAGGAACGCAAATCACGGCGGTGGGTGAGTGGCCTGCTGCGGCACACGGCTCGGCACAGTCGTCCTTGGTGTGGCATCCTCCGACGAAGTCACATTTACCATGATACTGATCCACCGAATACCCTACAAATCAACGAAACCATTCCAAGTCAGATGATGTGAGATATGATGTGATGTGAGATACTGATTCATATTTCTTCTTTCTTTTTTTCTTTCTTGAGCTTTGATTAGTCCTCTATCAAACAACATGGGATATGATGTGAGGTCTTAAGATGATTCTTACTTGTACCTTCAGACTCTGGAAAGCACCATGAGAGAGAGAGAGAGAGAGAGAGAGAGAGAGAGAGAGAGAGAGAGAGAGAGAAAGAACGAGGAGGACAAAAACCCTAATGGATGCCATCTCTAAATGAACCAGTGATCATAAAGAGGACTCAACTTGCAGACCCGAATAAATTTAAGTTGCAAGATGATGATGATGATGATTTATCCAATATGTATTATCAGAAAAATCAATATAAAAAGCAATCTAAGTTTACATTGCGTTAGCTTATCTGATGGAAAATAGTCTTAATGAGCTACTCTACTCGGTTCATGGGATCATAGAGATTTGATGGAATGAATCATCAAGCATATTGAGGCTAAATTTACTCCTCAAGAAGCATCTCAAAATCATGTACAAATGGTTCTTGCATTCGTGATCAACTCAACAAACAATAACTTATTCGTTGAGAATTACAACTATTCGATTCATCGAATCATACATCAAGAAACTAATTAGTTTAGTATCGAAATTTGTCTTGTACTTGGAATCAAACTCATACAGCATATCTCTCTACTAAGAGTTAAGTTTGAATTCAACCCAAGGTTTCAATGTCACAAGCAAATGGATTCCCTGCATCAATTATTAATTTCAAGTGACAAAATTTATGGAATAAATCTAATTACTAATCTATTTAGTGATTTATATCAATCCAATTAATTATTATATCTCTATGTGAAATATTAGTGTGTTATATATATCTCCTATTCAAAGACCACATGATAATGCTATATTCTTATATCATAAATTTGTTGCTTATAATTATCGAATTGAAATTGAACTAAAATTGAATCGACTCAATGGTCTGTCAATTCTAAACTTAACTAGAACCATTTAAAAAAAACCTAATAATCAAAGCTTATGAATACATATATGTCATTAGATGGATTATATATATATATATATATATATATATATATATATATATATATATATACACATTTCAAAAATTATAAAAAAAATAATAACTTTTCTATTTTAAAAATTAAAATTAAAATTTAAAAAATAACCAATGGTTCGAATAGAAATTAGAATCATCGATTCTGGTTCTAATTCTAGAATCGATCCTATATGGTTCAGTTCCAATTCCCGAATCGAAACCACTCTAGCTCCGAAATCAAAACTTTCGATTTCAAGACCAAGGTCAAGAATATATCTTCAAGCAATCGAGAGCCTCTCTCATCCAAACATGTCAAACTTCTCCTCCTAAAAAAATCCATGAACAAAAAATAATTATTGAATAAAGAAAAGCTTAGTCAAGTCAACCAAATGATTAATAAGTGTGTTGACTTAGAATTAAGAGGAGAAATTATAAATTTTCCTCTTCTAATTCTTAACAGAATTTAGGATCTATTCCAAATCGAGTTCTCAACTTACTCAATAAAAGCATGTATGAGTGCCCACCGTACTTGAGGCAAGTATGGCATTCAATAATAGAATTTATATGCAACTCGGTTTAGACTTAACATGTAAACTCTTTAACGGGATTTTCTGAAAGTATACGTAATATTTAAATAGTAATAAGAAGTTAGAGAGTCCTCAATAGTATTTACACTGAATTCAAATAATGAAACGATAAAAAATATATATAGGTGACAAGTGATCATGATATATACCGGTGGATGTCACAAATATGACGAGATAAAACCAGTAGACTAACGATGAGAACAGACAGCTTGGAAGCCATTTGTGATGAACCTGATGAAAAAAAAATGGGAATAGAAGATTTTTTTTTTTTGTGAATAATGGTGTCAAAGAAAGGCTATTGAATAGAATCTTTACGATCCCATGAGATTTAATCTTGGGTTTAGTGTTATTTGATGGAAATTTATAAGTATTCATTGAGCATATTTGAAGTATGATGTGTGAGAGATGATTCATTGAATCAAAATATGAAAAATAAAATATTTTATTTGGATTTAATCTTCTGAAAGTATATAAAAAATATAGCAATATATATCTATTTAACTTAATCATAAGTTGTTCCATTGATATTAGTTTTGATTTATTCGATGGTTCTCTTGTTGAGTTTATTTAACGAGTTTATCTCAGTAAATAATTTATAAGACCGGATACATTTAACCAAAGTTTGGAAAATAAAATCTCTTTTTCCAAATTTAATCTTTAAAATCTATATCAAATACAAATAAACTAATAGATCTCATTTAGTGAATAATATCGATCAATCAATCTTTGTCCAATCTTTGACTTGGTTCTTAGTGATCATGTGCATTGACTAATTCAGACTTAAGCCTCAGTCCAAATAGACCCTGATAAAAAAAAATTATCCCTTTTAACCCATGTTGGAAGTAGGGTCCTCTTCACATGTAATGATATCGACGTAGCAATGAAGCAACCATTTGCCCTCTTGTAAGCTTAGAAGTAGGAGTGGAATAGGTTTAACATGCAATGATGTCGACGTAGGAATATTCTTCAATAAAGAAAATCAAATAGTATCTTGAGTTGGATGTCATCTAAGATGATGATATCCTCTATCAATGTAATTAGTGGATGGAGGGAGAACTGAAGTCCAACCTCCATGCCATCAACATACATGCACGAGTCATATGGACGTCACTCGACTAAAGGAACTTACATCTAGTGCTTATCTACGATGGAGTATTTTAGGTGTAAGCGTTCTTGATATTCGAGGGTCAAAATAGAGCTCTTCATGATTTGAAGATCTATGATGATCTTTGGGTTTATCATGAGCATCTCACTCAAGGAGAAAAAATGACGAGACACTCCCTCTCGTTCTTTGACTCTCATGATCACATTTGGATCGAGAGAGCAAGACTCAAATGATATGAAAGAGGATATTATTTTGACCTAACAAAGGAGACTAAGATTGATGATTCGGAAGTCCATCAGATAAAGAGGTGAGGATAAAAGACTTAGAGAACTCAAGTGATGGCTCACGATGCAAAGTGAGCCCCAAAACAATAGGAGGGGCCTCTGTTGGGCTAATAGCCCATATTCAGCCCATGTGGGCTTTATCAGCCCACAACCCACATCTCACCCACTCTTAACCTAACCCCTAATTAACATTAGGGGGGGTGTGGGTGGTTGCGTTTTCGGAGACAGAAAAAGGTATAAATAGGGCAACAACGTGGGAGAAGATGAGAGCCACAGGATTCCAAAGAAAAAGAAGAAAACAAGGCAGGAAAGGAAGAGAAAGAAAGGGAAGAAGACAAGGACAACGTAAAGAGACTGTTCTCAATCATTTAGCAGTGTTCTCATCTCAGGTTAGATCAATCTACAGTAGACTCTTGCTGTGATTACTTGGGGAGGTTTTAGATATTGCGGGCAGTGACGTGATCCTTGTATCCCAGTTATTCTCTTGTGGTTGTTGCTAGGGTTTTGGGCAAGAGATTGAGAGATTTGTATATTCATTATTCTCATAGTGGATTATCTCTAGTTTGTCCCGTGGTTTTTACCCTTCACATTGAAGGGGTTTTTCACGTATATCTTGGTGTTTTGTTTGATTGTGCTTCCATTTAATTCCGCTGCATATTATGGTCTTCTAGTATTTGTTCATCTACAAAGGTTATTCTTGTTTATATCCCCATCA
>LVTN01000571.1:0-102714 GCA_001649415.1 Musa itinerans | reverse complement strand
CCCACATCTCACCCTATCTTAACCTAACCCTAATTAACATTAGGGGGGTGTGGGTGGCTGCGTTTTCGGAGGCAGAAAAAGGTATAAATAGGGCAGCAATGTGGGAGAAGATGAGAGCCACGGGATTCCAAAGAAAAGGAAGAAAACAAGGCTGGAAAGGAAGAGAAAGAAAGGGAAGAAGACAAGGACAACGCAGAGAGACTGTTCTCAATCATTTAGCAGTGTTCTCATCTCAGGTTAGATTAATCTACAGTAGACTCTTGCTGTGATTACTTGGGGAGGTTTTAGATATTGTGGGCAGTGACGTGATCCTTGTATCCCAATTATTCTCTTGTGGTTGTTGCTAGGGTTTTGGGCAAGAGATTGAGAGATTTGTATATTCATTATTCTCATAGTGGATTATATCTAGTTTGCCTCGTGGTTTTTACCCTTCACATGAAGGGGTTTTCCACGTATATCTTGGTGTTTTGTTTGATTGTGCTTCCATTTAATTCCGCTGCGTATTATGGTCTTCTAGTATTTGTTTATCTACAAAGGTTATTCCTGTTTATATCCCCATCAGCCTCTTATGGCCTTGAACCTTTACTTTCACTCTCAAAAGTCTCATCGTGCTTTCTACTCAACTTTCCCACCCGATTTCCAATTGACTCAACATTTTGTAAATTTTTCATTCGTTGAAGTGCTAACTAAAGAAAAGACTAACTAACCATAGGAGCCCATCATAAAAAGTAAAAAATACACCCAAGACATTCTTCTTATGCTAAATATAAAAAATATACCTAACATGCTTTTCTAAGAGCATCAAAAATGTGTTCGAGACATTTTTCTCGAGTTAAGGATTAAAAATATACTCGAAATGTCATACTTGGGTTGACCATAAAAAACACAACCGAAATGTCATTCTTATAAAAAATACACCTGAGATGTTTTCATATGTTAAACATAAAAAAAATATACCCAAGATACCCAAGCAAAAAAAATAACTAGTTTCTTAGGATAAATATTCAAGTAGAAGAAAAAAAATATAAGTGATCAATATTATAGCTCAAATATGATGTAGGATAACTCAAGAGCCTCTTGAGGTAGCCACCCATTTTAATGGTAGGGTGAGACTTAATTAGTAAATCTTAACCTACATCTTACTCATCTTATCACGTAATGAAAAGTATTTTCAAATGTCATATTTGCATGTTAGAGGGGATGTTGGAATTTAGTATCCAACGAAATATTTTCTAGTAACTTAAGATTTTAGATTTGTCACCCAACTAAAATCTTTATCAAATGTTCAAAAGAGTAAAAGAGTAGGTTTGTGGACAAGTGGTTGTGAATATGCTCTTTTTGCTATCCTATTCATCCATTAGTTTTATGCTACAAAAAGATGAGTTGCAATCCTTTGTCAATTGGATTTGGCCATCGACAAGTATTTGAACTACATATAGAATTCATTATTGTGTTGTACTCAAATTATTGTTGGTGTCTACTCATCAACCCTTTGGTTTTCCAATTACAATAATTAATTTGGTTTTCCAATCTTTTTTTTCCATTAAGTATTTTACACACGGTGTTTATCAAGGATTTTATACGATTAAGATTCTAATAAAGTAATACAAAATGCTTGGAACAAATTATTTTTGCTTTAGAAAGCAATGATGCCAATATATTTATATGTTCATGCTCTTATAACATTTGAAAGTGAAAGAGTCGTCACCTTCAAATGGTTGAGGAAAAATGTAGTTCAAACATAATCCAGATCAAGCCTTAGCATAGTGCATATGAGGCGTATGACGAGTCCACTAACTTCATCCACGAACCTTTTCTACTCGAGCCCTCTCATCATACCCAAATATTAGGTCGGCTCTAATATCAAATGTCATGCCTCGGGTCTAATAGGCTAACTGGTCTATTAACTTCGTTTGGTCTAAACCACTGATCAAAATGTTTAAGCTAAAATTGATAGTAATACATTCATCAGACCCTTATAAGTCAATCTTAATCTTACCCACTTCCGATGTGAAACTAATCAACAAGACAATTTAGAGAAGAACATAGAATGATGTTTTTGTCCATCTCATTACTTCAAACAAGCCACTGGAAATAAAGTAATCACATATCTATCACATTTTTATTATTCTTATTATGCTTGTTGGCAATGAGTGCACTCAGAACCTTTAATAGACGTTATGTTGTAATGCAACAACATCCATCAGGTTCGCATGTCGAACGATTACCATTGCGTCCGCATGGCCCGATGCAATCATCATTCGAGTCGCATGGTACTCCGATATGTACGCAGCTTGCTTCTGCCTCTCTAATTGGGCGTTCTGTAAGTAAATACAATAATTAAGTAGCAATAAGAAGTTAGAGAACCATCATTAGTGTTTACGATGAAATGAATTCAAATAATGAGGTAACAAATGATATTGATATGTACCGGTGGATGTTACGAGCATGACGAGAGATAAAACCAGGAAACCAACGATGAGAACATGGAGCTTGGAAGCCATTGGTGATGGACCTGATGAAAAAAACAACAATTAAAGATAGAAGGTTGATGATTATGATGTCACTATGGACTTTCGGAAGTAGCACTAACCTAGAGTTATCAAAGTCTTTCTTTTTTTTACGAATAATGATGCCTAAGAAAGGCCATTAAATAGAACCATTGCGATCCCATGAGATTCGGTCCTGAGTTGTCTTATTTGATGAAAATTTACTGGTTTTCATTGAGCATATTTGAGGTATGATATGTCAGAGATGATTAATTGAATCATAAATTTAAAAAATAAAATATTTTATTTGTGATGGTATCATGAATATCGTCGACTAGTGAGTCGGTTCGATTGATTCACTGCCAAAGTGTAGGTTCATCTTCGTGTCTCCATCATTCTGACATAGGGTTGTTGACATGATGAACTGGAGCAAGAGGTTTGTGCGGGAGGCTCTGGCCTTGGAGTGGAGAGGTTAGTAAAGGGATTGGGGTCATCTTAGGCATGGTCCTCTCTCGATCGTCGAGTCATCTTCCGGTAGCGAAATCGTCCCGTGGGTGCCAACGGTCTTGCATAACAGGTCAACGTTGGGGGGCTTTTTGGCTCGACCTCTTTGATGCTTAAGTTAATGCACGACAAAAGATGAGAGAGAGAGAGAGAACGATATAAGCTACATGGTGGAATGAGTGTGGAGGTCCCTCTATTAGCGTGAGCTATGGGTGTCTTTTATATGTGGGTGCTTGGCTGAGCCGACTGACCTTCGTATTGGTTGATCGAAAATAAGATCAAGTTAACTGACTGATCATTATATCAAAAATCTTTTTCTATCCTCTCGTCCTTTGATTTTGATAAGATAAAAGAGTTAATACGGGTAACTTGCCGACGGGCTATGCCCGAAGGATTACCAGAGGCTATCGTCCTGTGGTCAAACTCCCTTCCTCCTTTCGTATAAGCAGAGAATGATCTTCTCATCCCTTATATGACAGGAAGGATTACTGAAGTTGTACCATTCCGCCAACCATTAGTGCAGGGCAAATTGGGATGCACTTATAACGTGGCGTCATCGGCGAGCTAATGACTCAAGAGTCCTACTTAGGTATATGTGTTCGTGACAGATGAACTAGTATCGGACAAGATTATTCCTATCAATTTGAATCTACACTTATCAAAGTATAATTAAAGCATAAATGTTATCACTATTTGCGATACGTGCAAAATCATTTAGAATTCTGCAAAGGCTCATGTAACACACTGATCAAAATTGTAAAAAGTCTATTAACCTAAAGTTGACTTCACTAACTTTAAAATTAAAGCACAAACTGTAAAAGAGGTAGGTGCACTTGCAGTTGCTTTCTAGTATCTTCGGCTTTTGCAAAGATTAAGTATGAGCCTCGCAGGTGCCGGAGAAGAACCAATACAAAGGGCACCGTGACAGGACAAACTGATCTCATCACAGCCACCTGAACCAGAGAGGTTCTCCGCAATCATTGTGTGAAAAGATATTGACTCTCGGATTGTAGAGACATCGGAGCTCCTCCTGGCATCACGATGGCTAAAATCGGCCACGAGTGAAGCTGTGTCATAGTAATAATCATCACAGGGCATCTCTCTTTCCTCGACGGCTCGCAGAGCCATTAGATCTGCCACCGAAAAGTAGACCAATATAAGTACGACAATCACAGTGCAAAACTTGATGCTCAGAATGGCTATGTAAACAAGATCAGCTCATAAGCCAAGTTGCCGGGTTGAGGTAAGACAGAGAAACCAAGGAGAAGCACCGTCAGTAGAAGAGAACTTACAGAGGAGACCAGCCGATGGAGCCTTCGGAGCAACCTTTTGTTGATCACTGACAACAATACACACATCCCAATATACAAGACAAAGGTAGGTAGGTAATCAGGGCAACATGAAAAAGCGCTAGAAGAAGAGTGCTCAACAGAATCAAGAGACACTAGCCTTTGTGAAGCAGTTGACCTTCTTTGCTTTCCCTCTATTCTTGGCCTCATTGAAAAACCTTGCATACTGAATATTGGAATACAGTAAAAGAAGACATAACCGATGGTCTCTGTTCCTTCCTTGGCGCAGAGTGCCCGACTCCCTCTTCTGCAAGGAGGCACATAGTAGGAACACCAGTGTGAGAATGAAGGAAGGTTCTGAAAACCCAAGATTGAAGGAGTATGGAGAGCTTGCACACGTACCTCTGCCATGCTATGGTGGAGAAGCGCTGTCCTTTTAAAAAGACTTAGCCTAGCAGTTTCACTTAAGCTCCACCAAATTGCAACTATAACTAAGAAAATGCATGTAATCCAGGGTCCGTTAAAGTAACCAAGCTGGAGAAAATCTCATCGCTGAATCTGCATTCGTGAATAGGCAACTTGGTATATGCATCGTATAGGCAACACATCAAACATAATGTTATCATCCACAATTAAAAATTTACCCATTCACAAGCAAAATCTTCCAAACACTTCAAAGGGTGGCCAAATGTTATGCTGCTTCAGGTAGGTAATAATCACATGAACATTACAAAGAAATAATAATAATAACAACCACCATATGAACATTGTATACTTAGAAGACAATTTTGAACAATTACCTTTATTCTACCATGACAGCTGCACATGGTGAGGTTCAGTGAAACTAACAGAATCTTGGTGACAAGTCATTCTCAATATGCAAAACAAAACTAGCTTAAGTCTAGCTACTCAAATGAATCATGCAACTACTCTAGCATGATAGTGAATGGATCAAAGCAATCTAAATTTTCTGGTCTCAGAAATTTATAAGACAGATTTCACAGCTCGAATGTGGAAAGAGATCAACCAAAAGATCTGGTGGGATCTCATCACATGTATCAGAAAGTTGAATAAGTTGACAAAAACAAAGTCGAAAGCTACAGCCAACAATCAACAATGAAATCAAACCTCATCCACAAAAAGCAAGTAAACTGCATTATCTCCATCAACAGAATAACCTTTTCCAATATGTACTTTGTGTCCCACAAACAGAGATGAAGCTAACTACCTGCAAGAAGACTGAATAAACAAAAAAAGGAAATCTATCTAACAAGAGACGAAGCGATGTTCTGCAGCTCTAATCAAACAATACACATAAATGAAGCCCCTAAAACATAAGAATGGCCGAAGAATACAAAGCAAAGAAAAGAAGAGATGAGATAGCACTAACCAAATCCTGTTAGATTATATGATCTTATTTAATTGAGTAAGATATATTATAGACCTGATTGGATTCTGATTACGATTATCGACCAGTAAATGATTTTACGTTACGTTCAATTATGATAGGATTTCTTAGGAGATGATTTAGATAGGAGGGAGTTTCATAATTACTTATCCTACACCCTCCGCTCATGCCTATAAATATACAGGACTAACTAGGGACTCAATAGGTTATGTTACGTTATACGTTTAGAGATTATAGATCTTAAGGTGCAGCTACAGTAGTTTTAAACGGTGTTACACCAGAAAAAAAAAAGTGTTAGTCAATCCAAAAATATTATGACATTGATTTTAATTTGATTCAAACTCAAAAAAATAAATTAATTCTGTTTAATTGAAAAAAGAGAGAAAACTGGAAATGATAAAATAAGTGTTTTACAAAGTAGAAATGTTCTATGGTAAAAATTTGAAAATAAATAAACAAAATTGATGCTAATTGGAGGTAGAAGTGTTCATAGCAGGTTGGTCAATATACCTGGACATTCAAAACAAACAATACTTCAATTAATTGGTAAAAAGTTGGCAATTTGAGATGATGATCAACATAGATGAAAAACGAGGTAAAACGTAGTGTACCAAAGTGTTAGGACTCATCAAAACAAAAAATTTCCAAGAAAAATCTTATATTCAGATACTCCATGTCTCAACAATCAGCACCTTGACTTTGCTGGCCCATTAACATGTGCCACTGTTCTTTTCAAGCTTTTACATTTGCTATTCACATCCAAAGGCTTATTTCGTCATTTTTAATTCAAAGCAAAACACTGAGAAGCTTTCAGTCCTATTCTGCTTGTCATTCCACTAACTGTGGCCAATTTCTTTAACATGTTCGGTAAAAATGGCAGAATAAACATTAATCAATCAATATTGCCATGACATTCATATAAGACCATGATGAGGCTATCCGTTGCCGTAAATAATGACAAATTTGAAAAAATCACAAGACCATGATATAAATGACTAGCACAATTCACTGAATATTTGAACTCCCACCTCTTCAGTATGGACCCCTGCGAGATGAAGCTATCCATTGTTGAGTGCCACTATTTGTGTAGGTTGTCAGTTTGAGCCAGACAAGTAAGCATTATTGATTAGCAATTTTTACATAACCAGAACCAGATTATGAGGGAGTAAATGGTTTGCATTTCTACTGTAGAGACTCTCAGATCAGCCATTAATTTGCACTCAGCTGACAAACAAATTTATGTTCTCTAATCAAAGAGAATTATTTGCAGCAATTTATTCGATTATACGGAGTCCAACTGGTACTTTTCACTGCACTGCTTGTGAATCTGTGATGAGTTGTCTGTTATCGGTCTGCCAATGAGCAATCCTAAGGTTCAATATGTGCACATGCTCACATTATGTATTGCCCATGTTGACCATTGATTTTGAATTCTTGGACAGAGAGTAATTGTAAGAATTCTTCAACTCTAGTCTCCATAGACAGGTCACTTAAAGAAGCTAGGGGATGATATTTCACCTGAACCCTGTTTCTCTCTCACCCTTCAATGTCCTCAGCAAATCCCAAATCCAAATTTTCAATTGACCCAGGATCACTCATTTGCCCATTTAATATATCCAACACCTCATAGATCTCAGGTGCCAGAAGGTTCGATCTATCCCTCACTAGGAAAGGATGAAATCCATTCCCTAAATTGGCCCGAGCCAAAACGGGTGACTTTCTAACACACAAGTCCTTTATCATTGTCCTCACCTTTGCAAGCTCATCCCAACATCCAGCAGCTGCATACAAGTTAGCAATCAGCACATAGTGCCCAGGATTGTCCGTCCCCATCTCTAGGAGCTTCTTTGCAGCTCTTTCTCCAATCTCAGCGTTCTCATATACCTGGCATGCCCCAACAAGTGCTGCCCACAAAGCAGCCATCGGTGGCTGTGGAGCTTTATTAAGAAATTCCTCTGCCTTTTTAACCAAACAAGCTCGAGCAAATAGATCAACCATTCAAGAGTAGTGCTCCATCTGTGGCGCAATGCCATATGAGTCGATCATCATTTTAAAGAGATAATGACCCTGGGACACAAGTCCAGAGTGCCTACAAGCTGAGAGGACTGCCACCATATTTATGTGGTCAGGTTTGATCCCACTGTCAATCATCTGATTAAAAAGTTTCAAGGCAACAGTTCCCTCACCTTGTACTCCGTAACCTGTTATCATTGAAGTGTATGACACCTGATCATGGTTGGTCAGCAAGTCGAAGACCCTTCTGGCAAGAAAGATTCTTCACGACTTTGAGTACATGTCAATAAGGGAGTTCCAGAGTAATAGGAATCCCTTGAAATCATGTTTAATGATGTAGCAGTGCAACTCCCGCCCATGCTGAAGGTTTGCAACACAGGCACATAAGGCGAGGTATGTCACGACGGTTATATAGTTTGGTTGAACTCCTGAGTGCACCATGTCTCAGAAAATGAAAGAAGCTTCCTCTGCTTGGTCTGACAGGCGAAAGCCGGCAATCATTGTATTCCATGTGACCAAACTCCTCATTTTGGCCATTTGAAACAAAAGGAAAGCATGCTCCATGTCTTTACATTTCGAGTACATTGTAATCAGTGCATTGCGGATGCTCTCAATCCCATCACCGCAGCAACGAGTCGCAAACCCATGAATCTCTTTCCCCAAATTTAAAGATCCAACATGAGAACAAGCACTCAGACCAACGACCAGCGTCACAAAGTCAATCTCAGACCCATGCGTGGTCACCTCAGAGATCAATCTCAATGCTTCTCTAGGATTGCCCCTTTGCAAATGACCACCGATGATTGCGTTCCACATAACCCTATTCACCTCTGAGCCCTCCGCTCTCATCTGCTCCAACAATTGGAATGCTTTCTCCCACATTAGCCGCGATGGATACCCTAACACCATAGTATTCCATGACACCACATCTCGCTCCGGCATTTCGTCAAACAGCTTCCTCGCAAAACCTAAGGCGCCACACTTTGCATACATTGCTATCAACGCGTTCTGGACAAAAATGTTCGACTCCATGCAGCTCTCATTAATTGACCTGTGCACTTCCTTCCCAAACCCCAGGTCAAGCACGTCGCCACAAGCCTTAAGAACGTACGGGTAGGTGAATCTATCAGGCCGGATGCCTCTCTGAACCAGCTGCCTATAGGCGAGGAACGCATCGGAAGGGCGATCATCCTTCATGTACGCGGAGATCAACAGGTTCCAATGGAGAACCTCCAAACTGTGCGAGCAAAAGACGACGGCGTGGGCATCCGGGAGGAGGCCAAACGTGGTGTAGAGGGAGGTTAGCCTGGGGAGTAAAGAAGGGTGGTCATGCAAGCCATGAGAGAGGGTGAGGGCATGGAGCTGCAAGCCCTGAAGGACGGCCTGCTGGGAAGAGGAGCAAGCGATGAGGGACGAGGAGAGAGTGGAGGAAAAGGAGAGAGGAAGCAGTGAAGCGGAGACGGACGAGGGAGAAGGCGGTGAAGCCCGCCGAACGGCGGCCCTGGGAATATATATATATATATATATATATATATATATATATATATTTATGAAAGTTCATGTGGTAATAAGATACACACTGAGAGTTATATTTGGATTGAAAAGCCCCAATTAAGTTTTAGTAAAGTAGTAATTAAGAAATAAAGTGTTGTCATTCCTTAATTAAAGAAATTAAGAAAAAAAAATAAAAAAATGAGTTAGCCACCCATTTTAATTTCAAAGTTGCTTTTTGGATGGAATATGAAAGGAGGGAGGGAGACTTAATTAGTGAATCTTAACCTAGTTCTTATTCATCTTATCACATTATGGAGATTCATAAGATCTTAATAGATTGAAGGGATTGTATTTTCAAATGTCATATTTTCATGTTAGAGGGGGTGTTGGAATTTAGTATCCAAGGAAATATTTTCTACTAGCTTAAGAATTTAGGTTTGTCACCCATCAAATGTTCAAAAGAGTTGGTTTGTAAACTAAGTGGTTGTGAATGATGCTCTTTTTGTTAGCCTATTCATCCAGTAGGCTTTATGTTACAACAAAAAGATGAGATGGTATTGGATTTGAACTACACATAGAATTCACTATTGTGTTGTACTCAATTCATCAACCCTTTGGTTTTCCAATTACGAGAGTTGATTTGATCATCCTTATCTCATTCATTATACATAGCTCTTAAGTCAGTGAACCATGTGAATCTCTTTGTTCCCATTAAGTCTTTTCCTCATAGTGATAGTTATATCTGGATTTATTAAGCATTTTATATGACTAAAATTCTAATAAAACAATAAAAAATGATTGGGACAAATTATTTTTGCTTTAGAAAGTAAATTATTTTGGCTACAATAATAATTGTGTGCTCATACAACTTTTGAAAGTCAAAGAGTCATCACCTTCAAATAGTCAAAGAAGAATGCACTCCAAAGAACAACAAGACAATTTAGAGAAAAGCATAATGTTTTTATCCATGTTACATAATCTTCCTCCTCATCATTATTTCAACAAGACAAAGCCAAAGCCAAAGCCAAAGCAAACAAAGTGATCACATATCTATGACATTATTTTTATTATTCTTATTATTATGCTGGTTGACAAAGAGGCATTCCAAACCTCGAAGAAACATTATGATGTAAAGCAACAACATCCATCAGGTTTGCATGTCGACCAAGAACCAAAGCGTCCGCATGGCCTGAAACAATCACCATCCGACTTGCATGGCACCCCGATATATACGCAGGTTGATTTTGGCTCCTTAATTGGGCTTTCTGTAAGTAAACATAATATTTAAGTAGCAATAAGAAGTTAGAGAATCATCAACAGTGTTTACATTGAATTTGATGAGGGATAATTTGGTCGATCGATCATTGATGCGGCCCATAGGCTCGTGAGGAATTATCCATTTTGGATGATGGATGTACTCGTACGGTTTTATCCTTTCGGAATACGTAAACTCCAAAAGGTACCTCTAAGGATAAGGGAGACATGACGGACTTATGAGTCCTTGGTTCTCATACTCCTCAACCAATGTGAGACTAAATGACCTTATCAGTGTTCCCTCCCGTAGGGAAGCTAAGGGCTCATAGCCGAGATGCACGACTCAAGAGCGAGTTTGCTCGATCAAGGTGCAGGCATCAGGCCCTCCTTTTAGTGTCAATCTGATAAGGGACCCTTTGGTCGACCACTAAATGACCTTATCAGAATTCAAATAATGGGACGATAAAAAATATATATAGGTGATAAATGATCCTAATATATACCTGTGGATGTCACGAGCATGACAAGAGATAAAACCAGGAAACCAACAATGACAACAGTGAGCTTAGAAGCCATTTGTGATGGACCCGACGAAGAGGATATTGATGATAGAAGGTTGACGATTATAATATCAAGACTTTAAGTAATGGTGTCAAGAAAGGCCATTAAATAGAACCTTTACGATCGCATGAGATTTGCTCCATACTAGTTTTGGGTTTAGTATTATTTGATAGAAAATTACAAGTATTTATTGAGCATATTTGAAGTACGATATGCGAGAGAGAGATGATCCATCGAATCATAATTTGAAAAACAAAATATTTTATTTAGATTTACTCCTATGGAAGTATATCTAAAACAAATATAGCGATATATTTCTATTTAAATTAATCATAAATTGTTCCATCGATATTAGTTTTGATTTATTCCATCATACTTTTGTGAGTTTAGTTAGTATCCGATGAGTTAGTTTATCTCGACATATAATTTACGAGACATGATACGTTTAACCAAGGTTTCCAAAACAAAGTCTCTTGTCAAAATTCACTATTCGAAATCTATATCAAATGCAAATAAACTAATAGATCTCATTTAGTGAATCGTAGATTGATTCGAAAGACGTTGATATTGTTCCTATTATTACACTTGTAATTGGAACCATATCTGCCGGTAAAGCAATAGTACTGAAATCCATACCTTTACATTAAGAAGTCATAGTCTTCCACCAATAACAACTCCCAACTTCTTCATTTCTTTCTTTGTCCCATAGAATGTTGGCAAGTATAGTTTGTCAATAATTCATATCCATTTATATGGCACAAACAAAGCTGTGTTTTAACTAATTCTTCTAGTTTCATTTTCTAAGCATAAAGAAGAATTCATAGCTGATCAATGTTATAGCTCAATTGCAAATTATTGACAGTTCAAGAGAATGTTGAGCTAGTAATTCACTTCTTCCAAGTTTCTGGATGGAATATGAACAGGTGAGATATAATTAGTTAAAATTAACTCACTTTATTCCTTTGTTGTGATTGCTAATAATCTCGATTGGTTGATGTGATCTTTAAATTTCTTGAAATATGATTTTTTTAGGAAAATTTTGAAGATAATTTTGCTTTCACCCAATATAAGATTCATGAACTTAGGAGTAAGAAATGTCATGTGTATGTTGAAAGTATTGTATGCGACACAAAGAGTGTTGTGAATCCGAAACCATTTTCTCTTACTATCGGCTACATCCTATTAAAAAATGGGCTCCTACTAACACAACACATAATCCAATAACCCACCTACTAAAATAATGGACAAAAAGATAATTTCAATGTCTTAGTTACGTTTTCGATGATGACAAATGACGGCGCCGTTAGGAGCCACAAAAATTATGTCAGCGCCGACGTAGATGTAGAGCGACTAAAGGGCTGCTCGACATCTACGTCGATGATGATATAAATGCAAAACGACAAAAGGACAACGATCTACTACAAGCCATACGCACCTTCCTTTGTTGGGCCTACGATGTGTCCATCTACGATGTTAACTTCCTCATGGCTCATCACGTCCACCGGGTCACTTGTGCTGCTTACCACTCCCTCAACGTTGGCTATCATATCTCTAATGTAGGTGCATGGTGGGTCCACCACTTTTGTGCTTCCTACAATCTCGATCATGTTACCTCCCATTTGCACTTCGTGACCTCGTCCTCTAGCACTTTACTCTTCATCTCTAAGTCCACGACGATACCTCGGGCGAACAAGCCCATAAATCCTCGACAGACGACCACGAAGCGTCGACACGGGATGGTTGAAGAGAGGGTGGAGCCGGAGGATGAGGTTGTTATCAATAGTTGTAAATGCATGTAAGCTTTATAAATGCATAAACAACTTACAATACTTATAAAATGCATGTAACTTGTAAAATATAAGATCTTCCATTTCACATGAAAGCTCTTTCCAACTACTACTGTAACTTGAACACATGAACAACTTACAATACTCCAGTCGGCCAACACATAAAGTCCACCTTCAGGATCATGGCACCGAGCTGACTTAAAGCATTCAGGGAAGCAGAAGGTCCAACGAGTTACCATAATCACCATCTGAAAGAAAAATGACATAATCATCATAAAAAATATAATTGGAAAATATCAACCTAGCAAGGATCAATATTATCATCCACAATTAAAAACCTACCCATTCACAAGCAAAATCTCCAAACATGAACATTAATAATAATAATAATAATAACATTGTGCACCTAGAAGACAATTTTGAACAATTACGTTTATTCTACCATGACAGCTGCATATAGTGATGTTCAGTGAAATTAACACAATCATAGTGACAAGTCATTCTCAATATGCAAAACAAAACTAGCTTATTATCGCTAGCGACTCGAATGAATCATACAACTACTCTAGCATGATACTGAACGGATCAAAGCAATCTACATCTTCTGGTCTCAGAAATTTATAAGACAGATTTCACTGCTCGAACATGGAAAGAGATCAACCAAAAGATCAGGTGGGATCTCATCACACGCATCAGAAAGTTGAATAAGTTGACAAAACCAAAGTCGAAAGCTACAGCCAACAATCAACAATGAAATCGAACCTCATCCACAAAAAGCAAGTAAACTGCATTGTCTCCATCGACAGAGTAACCTTTTCCTATATGTACTTCGTGTCCCGCAAACGCAGACGAAGCTAATTATCTGCAAGAAGACAAAATAAATGGAAAATAGGAAATTTATCAAACAAAAAATAAATTAATCTGATTTAGCTATAAAGAAAAGAACTTGGCGATGTTCCGCAGATCCAATCGAACAGCATACATAAATGATGCCCTGAAACACAAGAACAGCCAAAGAACACAAAGCAAAGAAAAGAAGAGATGAGATAGCACTAAGCCGGGCCGCCATCAGAGAGCTACTCGGAGCAATTTATAGCTGGCAGGTAAGTGTTGGAATTAAACTTGTTCAAGTGTCATAAAGAAATTCATTTCATCAAAGATAGGTTTATTGTATCAGAGGGAGGGAGATTCATTACATCAAGAAGAAAAAATAGATTAAAAATCTATAGAAGGAAAAGTCAAATTGGTTATTGATTCTCGAAAGGGTTTCTTGAAAGAAAATGATTCATCTTGAATACAATTAATGTAATGTATATTTGAGGATTATATAAACCTCATATGTTAGGTCATGAAAGATAGAGTTTCTGAAATTGTAAAGAGTTTTCTTGAGAGAAATATAGAAGATTGAAGCTTGTCCTACTCTTCCCTGTTTTGATAACTCTATCCCATCTTCTTATCAAGATCAACATTTGGTATTAGAGCATAGGTTAAGCTATGACATCTTCCTCAAGTACCATCCAACTCCAGATCCCCAGATTGACAAAAGAAAATTATGACATATGGTGCATCCAAATGAAGGTTATTCTAGGCTCTCAAGATGTATGAGAGTTTGTAGAAGATGGATTTGCTGAACCAAGTCCAGCAGAAGAAGGAACAATGAATGCAGAAGGAAGAAAACAACTCAAAGAAAGAAGGAAGAAGGAGAAAAAGACTTTGTTCATGATTTACCAAGGGCTTGATGATACAATGTTTGATATCATCGCTCCAGCAAATACTTCAAAAGAGGCTTGGGAAATGCTTCAAAAAGCATTCGGTGATGTTGATAAGGTAAAGAAACTTCGTTTACAAGTTTTACAAGTCGAGTTTGAAAAATTACAACGAGGTACTTCTGAAACTATTTCTGATTACTTCTCAAAAATCATTTCTATTGTTTATCAAATGAGACGAAACGGTGAACACATAAATGATCAAAGAGTAATAGAAAAAATACTGAGATATCTAGATCCAAAATTTGATTTTATTGCTGTTGCGATTGAAGAATCTAAAGATTTGAAAAAAATGTCTTTAGAAGAACTTATGGGTTCCCTTCAAGTTCATGAACAAAGGATTACAAAAAGAGGAGAAGATAAAATTATGGAGCAAGCACTACAAGCTAAGCTTGCTCTTGAAAATAAAGGAGAATCAAATTCTCAAAGAGGAAGAGGACGAGGACAAAGAGGAAGAGAAGGCAGAAATCAGACCAATCAAGAATATCTAAACAATGAAGATGCTGGAGAAAATTCTAGCCAAAGAGGTCGAGGTTATGGTTGAGGACATGGACATGGCAGAAACTCTAAAAGGTCTGAAATACAATGCTATATTTGCAAAAGGTATGGGCATTACTCTTATGAATGTTATTATAATCCTAACAATTAAGGTGATAAGGCAAATTTTGTTGAGAAAGAAAAGAACGAAAATCAAGTTTTGCTAATAAGTTATGATCATTTGAAAGATGATCAGTCTATGACATGGTATCTAGATACAGGAGCCTCAAATTTGGAGATTTGTCTCAAAGACCAGTAAGAGGCAAAGGTAAAATTTTTCTTGAACTTCATAATGGAAAAGAATTATGCATTTCAGATGTTTATTATGTTCCTGATATGAAAAATAATATTCTAAGCTTGGGACAATTACTTGAAAAAGGTTATGATATTGAGATGAAAAATATGACTCTTTCAATTCGTGATAAGAATAAAACATTGATATCACATGTGAAAATGACAAGGAATAGAATGTTTCATCTACATTTAAGTATTTTTTATCAATCAAATTGTTTTAAAGCTGATATTGAGGATATTTCTACACTTTGGTATCTTAGATATGCTCACTTAAATTTTGAGGCTTTGAAACTTCTAGAAAAATATAATATGGTGATAGGAATGCCAAAAATTGATCGTCCATCAAAATTATGTGAAGTATGTGTCATGAAGAACAAAAAGAGCATGACATCGACTTGATTTGGTGTACTCAGATGTTTGTGGCCTTATCAATCCAGTATCACTTGGAAGAAGTAGGTATTTTCTTACATTCACTGACGATTATAGTGGCAAAACTTGGGTTTATATGCTAAAAGAAAATAAAGAAGTTTTAAGTACATTCAAAGAATTTAAGGATTTGGTTAAAAGACAAAGTTGTTGTAAGATTAAATGTTTAACAACAGATAGGGGTGGTGAATATATATCAAATGAATTTGAAAGTTTTTATAGAAATAATAGAATTATATATCAATTCACCATGCCATACACACCTCAATAAAATGGTGTCTCGGAAAGAAAAAATAAGACTATCCTTAATATGGTCCGATGCATGTTAAAGGAAAGAAAAATTTCGAAAGAATTTTGGGGTGATGCTGTTGCTTGTGCAGTTTATTTGCTTAACAGGTTTCCGACAAAGCGAATTGGTAATGTTACACCAGAAGAAGCATGGAGCTTACGAAAACCAAGAGTTGATCATTTGAGGATTTTTGGAAGTGTTGCATTTGCCAAGATACCAAAAGAGAAGAGAACAAAATTGGAGGATAAAAGTCAGAAATACATTTTGCTAGGTTATCTAGAGAATTCCAGTGGTTACAAACTCTACAATCCTATCACAAATAAAATTGTAATGTCAAGAGATGTTAAGTTTGATGAACAATAGATTTGGAACTGGAAATGTGATGAGCAGCATAAGAAAGCTGTAGCTTCAGAAGAAGATGATCATTTGAGGATTTTTGGAAGTGTTGCATTTGCCAAGATACCAAAAGAGAAGAGAACAAAATTGGAGGATAAAAGTCAGAAATGCATTTTGCTAGGTTATCCAGAGAATTCCAGTGGTTACAAACTCTACAATCCTATCACAAATAAAGTTGTAATGTCAAGAGATGTTGAGTTTGATGAACAATAGATTTGGAACTGGAAATGTGATGAGCAGCATAAGAAAGCTGTAGCTTCAGAAGAAGATGATATAATACAAGCAAACACCGAAGTGGTTTTGCTAGAATCATCACCTAAATCAGCTAGGTCACATGATTCAAGAAGTCAAATTATAAAAAGGACAAGACCAATTCAAGAGCTATATGATGTGACTCGAAGGATTGATACTAACAACGATGAACTTTCTTTATTTTGTCTTTTTACAGGATATGATCCATTAACCTTCAAAGAAGCTTATAGAGAGAAAAATGACGATAAGCTATGAATGAAGAGATTCATGCCATTAACAAAAATAATACATATGAGCTTACTACACTTCCAGAAGACCACCAAGCTATCGATGTTAAGTGGATCTTCAAAACAAAAAGAAATGCAAAAGGAGAGGTGGAGAAATACAAGGCCCGTTTGGTTTGCAAAGGGATACAAATAATAATATGGGATCAACTATTAAGAAGTATTTGCATTGGTTACTCGAATGGAGACAGTAAGATTACTTATCTCTCTAGCAGCTCAAATGAAATAGAAAATTTTACAAATGGATATCAAATCAGCATTTCTTAATGGAGTTCTTAAAGAAGAGGTATATATTCAACAACCCCCTGGTTTTATTATTCATGAACAAGAAGACAAAGTATACAAGTTAAAGTGAGCTCTTTATGGTCTAAACAAGCCCCACGAGCATGAAATTCTCGAATAGATGATTATTTTATCCAAAATGGTTTTTCTAAATGTCCACATGAACATGCTCTTTATACGAAATCTAACTATAATGGAGATATCTTGTTTGTATGCCTGTATGTAGATGATTTAATATTTACAGGCAATAGTAGTTACATGATTAAAGGCTTTAAGCATTCTATAAAAAAGGAGTTTGAGATAACCGACTTGGGCTTAATGATTTATTTCCTCGGTATCGAAGTTATACAAGATAATGGAGGAATTTTTATTTCATAAGAAAATTATGTAAAGGAGGTTTTAAAGAAGTTTTCTATGGAAGATTGTTATCCTACAGATACATTTGTTGAATATGACACCAAGTTGACCATGGAATGTGAAGGTAAATACATTAATCCAACTTATTATAAAAGTTTAGTTGGATGTTTAAGGTATTTGACATGCACTCGACCTGATATATTATTTGGAGTTGGTTTAATAAATAGATATTATGGAAGTTCCAAAGACATCTCATTTAAATGTCGCTAAAAGAATTTTGCGATATATTAAAGGAACAATTGAGTATGGAATGTTCTATTCATCATCTAAAAAGTTGGAGCTCATTGGATATAGTGATAGTGATTGGGCCGGAAGCTACGATGATCGGAAGAGTACAACTGGATTTGTATTTTATTTTGGTGAAGCTACATTCACTTGGTCTTCAAAAAAGCAACGGATCGTTGCTCTATCAAGTTGTGAAGCAGAATATATAGCAGCTTCTTCTAGTGTTTGTCATGCAATCTGGCTAAGAAGATTACTCCAAGAACTTCATATGCCACAAGAGAAGTCAACCAAGATTTATGTTGATAACAAATCAGCTATTGCCTTAGCCAAGAATCCAGTCTATCATGAAAGATCGAAGCATATCGATACAAGATTTCATTTCATAAGAGATCATATCAAAAATAAAGAAGTGGAGCTACATCATGTCAAGACAAGTGAACAAGTGGCTGATATACTTACAAAACCTCTTAAATTTGAAATATTTCAACAACTTCGAAAAAAACTTGGCATGTTAGATGGAACAAGTTCAAGGGGGGAGAATGTTGGAATTAAACATGATGTAGGTTCATTGCATCAAGAGGAAGATTCATTACATCAAGAAGAAAAAATAGATTAAAAGTCTATGGAAAGATAAGTTAAATTGGTTATTGGTTCTTGAAATGGTTTCTTGAAAGAGAATGATTCATCTTGAATACAATTAATGTAATATATCTTTGGGATTATATAAACCCTATGTTGAGTTATGAAAAATAGAGTTTCTGAAATTATAAAGAGTTTTCTTGAGAGAAATATAAAAGATTAAAATTTGTCCTAATCTTTTCTGTTTTGATAATTCTATCCCCTCTTCCTATCCGGATCAGCAGTAAGAACCCTAAACCTCGAGCACTCCGAGAGGCAAAAACCTGACCGAATCTTGCCACGGGGTGCTCGAAAGAGAACTCTCGGTGAGGAGAAGCTCGATCCGGCATGCTGTGGAGATTATTCCGACGGGTCTGAGATCGAAAAATTAGCGGATCGAGAGGGGAGCGAGGAAGAAGAGCACGAGCATGACGCGTGGTAATGACAAGTCATCACCAGCTGTCATTCGACCGGAGCAGTTGGGTCGAACGTTGATCAAGCCGACATGTCATGGTCCCGCAAATGGTTTTTGCCGTGTGACGACGTACGACGCGTTTTATTGCACAGATCTCAAAGCGGGATTGCTTAATGATCGGGTCGTTCACAACTCCTGCATTGTGATCCGTGCGAGCGCACGGCACTCGGTCGCACTCATGGGTGGTGTATTTACTCTCAAGTTATTAATTTATTAATAACAACTTAAATCATATTAAATACAATTTCAATTATTAATTTTAGCTATTAATATTTAATGTAAATATTTCATAATACCGGTTTAAAGATATTTTGATATGGATTATAATAAAAGAACGTACTTAAAGTGCAGCTACATTGGTTTTAAACAGTTTTACATGGGAAAAAAAA
The DNA here is from genome assembly GCA_001649415.1 of Musa itinerans. Lineage (NCBI taxonomy): Eukaryota > Viridiplantae > Streptophyta > Magnoliopsida > Zingiberales > Musaceae > Musa > Musa itinerans. The sequence continues at coordinate 83,265 of LVTN01000571.1, read as the reverse complement.
ATTAAGTGTAAGTCAATCCAAAAATATTATGACATTGACTTTAATTTGATTCGATCTCAGAAAATAAATCGATTCTATTTAATTGAAAAAAGAGAGAAAACTGAAAATGATATTTATAAGTATTTTACAGGGTAGAAATATTCCATGGTAAAATTTTGAAAATAAATAAACAAAATTGATGCTAGTTGGACAACAAGCAAAGCATCAAAGAAAGCGTTTTTTATTACCTCTAGCAGTTTAGGGACTCAGAACCATCATTGGAGGTAGAATTGTTCATAGCAGGAAGGTCAATATACCTGGACAATCAAAACAAGCAAGACTTCAATTAATTAGTAAAAAGTTGACAATTTGAGATGATGATTAACATAGATGAAAAAGGAGGTAAAACATAGCGTACCAAAGCGTTATAACTCATCAAAACAAAAAATTTCCTAGAAAAATCTTATAGAACAATCAGATAGTCCATGTCTCAACAATCAACACCTTGACTTTGCTGGCCCAATAACATGTGCCTTGGTTCTCTTCAAGCTTTTACATTTGCTAGTCACATCCAAAGGCTTATTTCGTCATTTTTAATTCAAAGCAAAACAAAGAGAAGGTTTTAGTCCAATTCTGCTTGTCATTCCACTAACTGTGGCCAATTTCTTTAACATGTCCTGTAAAATTGGCTGAATAAACATCAATCAATCAATAATGTCATGACATACATATAAGACCATGATAAGGCTATCCGTTGCCGTAAAATAATGACATTTGAAATAATCACAAGACCATGATATAAATGACTAGCAAAATTCACTGAATAACTGAATTCCCACCTCTTCAGTCTGAACCCCTGCAAGATGAGGCTATCCAATGTTGAGTGCCACTATTTCTGTAGGTTGTGTCAGCTTGAGCCAGACAAGTAAGCATTATTGATTAGCCATTTTTACATAACCAGAACCAGATTATGAGGGAGTAACTGGTTTGCATTTCTACTGTAGAGACTCTAGGATCAGCCATTGACTAGCACTCAGCTGACAAAAAAATTTATGTTCTTTAATCAAAGAGAATTAGTTGCAGCAATTTACTCGATAATACAGAGTCCAACCAGTAGTTTTCACTGCACTGCTTGTGAATCTGCAATGAGTTGCCTGTTAACGGTCAGTATGCCAATGAGCAATCCTAAGGTTCAATATGTCCATATGCTCACATGATCTATTGCCCATGTCGACCATTGATTTTGAAATCCTGGGCAGAGAGTACTTGTAAGAATTCTTTGACTCTAGTCTACATAGACAGGTCGCTTAAAGAAGCTAGGAGATGATATTTCACCAGAACCCTGTTACTCTCTCACACTTCAATGTCAACGACAAATCCCAAATCCAAATTTTCTATTGACCCAGGATCACTCATTTGCCCAGTTAATGTATCCAACACCTCATATATCTCAGGTGCCAGGGGGTTCGACCTATCCCCCACTAGGAAAGAATGAAATCCATTCCCTAAATCGGCCCAAGCCAAACCGGGTGATTTTCTGACACCCAAGTCCCTCATCATTGTCCTCACCTTTGCAAGCTCATCCCAACAACCAGCAGCTGCATACATGTTAGCAATCAGCACATAGTGCCCAGGATTGTCCGTCCCCATCTCTAGGAGCTTCTTTGCAGCTCTTTCTCCAATCTCAGCGTTCTCATATACCTGGCATGCCCCAACAAGAGCTGCCCACATAGCAGCTGTCGGCGGTAGTGGAGCTTTATGAAGAAGTTCCTCTGCCTTTTTAACCAAACCGGCTCGAGCAAATAGATCAACCATGCAAGAGTAGTGCTCCATCTGTGGCGCAATGCCATATGAGTCAATCATCATTTTAAAGAGATAATGACCCTGGGACACAAGTCCAGAGTGCCTACAAGCTGAGAGGACTGCCACCATATTTATGTGGTCAGGTTTGATCCCACTGTCAATCATCTGATTAAAAAGTTTCAAGGCAGCAGTTCCCTCACCTTGTATTCCGTAACCTGCTATCATTGAAGTGTATGACACCTGATCACGGTTGGTCAGCAAGTCGAAGACCCTTCTAGCAACTAAGATTCTTCCTGACTTTGAGTACATGTCAATAAGGGAGTTCCAGAGTAATAGGTATCCCTTGAAATCATGTTTAGTGATGTAGCAGTGCAACTCTTGCCCATGCTGAAGGTTTGCAACACGGGCACATAAGGCGAGGTATGTCACGATGGTTACATAGTTTGGTTGAACTCCTGATTGCACCATGTCTCGAACTACAAAAGAAGCTTCCTCTGCTTGGTCTGACAGGCCAAAGCCGGCAATCATTGTATTCCATGTGACCAAACTCCTCATTTTGGCCATTTGAAACAAAAGGAAAGCATGCTCCATGTCTTTACATCTAGAGTACATTGTAATCAGTGCATTATGGACGCTCTCAATCCCATCACCGCAGCAACGAGTCGCAAACCCATGAATCTCTTTCCCCAATTTTAAAGATCCAACATGAGAACAGGCACTCAGACCAACGACCAGCGTCACAAAGTCAATCTCAGACCCATGCATGGTCACCTCAGAGATCAATCTCAATGCTTCTCTAGGATTGCCCCTTTGCAAATGACCACCAACGATTGTGTTCCACGTAACGCTATTCACCTCTGAGCCCTCAGCTCTCATCTGTTTGAACAATTGGAATGCTTTCTCCCACATTCCCCGTGATGCATACGCTGACACCATAGTATTCCATGACACCACATCTCGCTCCGGCATTTCGTCAAACAGCTTCCTCGCAATACCTAAGGCGCCACACTTTGCATACATTGCTATCAACGCGTTCTGGACAAAAATGTTCGACTCCATGCAGCTCTCATTAATTGACCTGTGCACTTCCTTCCCAAACTCCAGGTCGAGCACGTCGCCACAAGCCTTAAGAACCGACGGGTAGGTGAATCTATCAGGCTGGATGCCTATCTGAACCAGCTGCCTATAGGCGAGGAGCGCATCGGAAGGGCGGTCGTCCTTCATGTACGCAGAGATCAACAGGTTCCAATGGAGAACCTCCAAACTGTGCGAGGAAAAGACGAGGGCGTGGGCATCCGGGAAGAGGCCAAACGTGATGTAGAGGGAGGTTAGCCTGGGGAGTAGAGAAGGGTGGTCATGCAAGCCACAAGAGAGCGTGAGGGCATGGAGCTGCAAGCCCTGACGGACGGCCTTCTGGGAAGAGGAGCATGAGATGAGGGATGACAGAGAATGGAGGCCAAGGAGAGAGGAAAAGGGGTAGCGGAGACGTAGAAGGGAGAAGGCAGTGAAGGCCTCGGAGAGGTGGCCCTGGGCGGAGAGCGCTTTGATGGAGGAGATGAGGGACTGGTGGTGGTGGATAGGCGGAGATGCCTCTAAAGCTTCCGGTTCCGATGGTGCAGGTGGTGGTGACTGGGCGAGGAGGGGGAGGTGGAGGAGCGCTTTCTTCCATGGATTTGGGACGTGAGTTTGGGCTCGAAGCATTGCAGCACACAGGGCCATTGGAGTTTAAGTTGGCCTTTATATATATATATATATATATAGATTGTGTCTTGAGCCAATATACATTATCTAATGATAAAGAACAACAGGATCCAATAAAAAAAGCGATCATTAAATTATATATATATATATATATATATATATATATAATTTTTTGCCTGATACAATTGTGCATAAAAATACTTGCTCGCACTAGTTGGCACAGAAATGACCATACAATTAAACAAATGAGAAATCAAGTGTTGCCCTTTCTCTTGGCCTGGATTCCATATGAAAAGACTTGAGAACGCAGATCATAGTTTCATACAATGTCAGTAAAATCCTGTAGTATTGCTTCTGTTCGTCCAAACACTTCCATCCAACACTGCCCTCCGTGTTTGGCTGTACCATCTCTTTTGTATACCAAAGCAATTGTCTATACAAGAAAACAACAACAATGTCAAGAGAAAAACTAAAGTATGTTGAGTATGACAAAGACTTGAGATTCATCAAGGGCAGAGCCTTAGGAGATGGTTTTGTCCAAACTACAAACTAGCTCATATTGATGTACAATGAGAAAGTTATAGAAGATAATCTTATTACCAATTTAAGCCACAAGCCAATAAAACATAGTCGGGCCTTTGATAACCATTGAAGCTGGCAAGTGCACTCAAACTGTAGTACCTCAACTCGATCCTTGTCCATCCAACATGGTTGCTGGCTTTATTTCTCATCAGATTCAGCATGTTCTCTGGTATTTCAGTTCCATCCACATGCACATGTATCACTGCAATTATTAACCATGAATTTCCAGAAAGAAAACTATAAAGGAGGCACAAATATGTTCTTTGGTTTATCACAACATCTACTTTCACCCAGTTACATCATGACAATCAAATTCCCCACTCCTTGTGTATATCCAGGATATCATGTGTGATCAACTAATCCAAAAAGTAATATAGGGGTATGATGTGGACTGTGATTCAATAGTTTCACTGCCATGACCATAAACAATTGGGAGCCTTGCTGATTTCCTTAGTGTTGCCTAGCTCCTGCCAACATGCAGCTGAAGCAAACATGACTACTACTAACTGTAGTGGCTGGGATTGCCCCACTTCATCTCCAAAAGCTTCTTAGCAGCGCGTTGGCCAATCTCTTTGTTCCCACGAACCTGAGAAGCACCAACAAGGGTAGCTAACATTGCAAAGCTTGGCTCAAAAGGCATTTGATTGATTAACTCTTCTGCCTTCTTGAGGAGACCTGCACGACAGTATAAATCGACTACGCAAGAGAAATGTTCCAATCGAGGTGCAATGCCATATACACTGATCATGTGGTTGAACAACAACTGTCCTTCAGTCACAAGTCCCGAGTGGCTACAGGCTGAGAGTATGGCTACCATTGTTACATGGTCTGGTTCAATCTCACTGCTAATCATCTGCTGGAATAGCTTCAACGAAGTGATTCCTTCCCCCTGCATTCCGTAACCTGCAATCAACAAAGTGTAAGAGACCACATCACAATCTCTCATAATGTTGAAAAGCCTTTGGGCAGTTGCCATTCTTCCTGATTTGGAGTAGATACCAATGAGAGAGTTGCCTAGGACCAGGTGGTCTTCAAATCCCTGCTTGGTTATATAACAATGTAGTTCTCGTCCATGCTTGAGGTTCATAACACGAGTGCACAAGGAAAGCATGGTTATAACTGTAACAAAGTTCGGTTGCATGCCAGAGCCAATCATCTCATGGAAAAGAAAATAGGCTTCCTCTGCTTTTTCTGCATGTAAAGCTCCTGAAATCATGGCATTCCAAGCAATCAGACTCTGTATGGCATTAATTCTAAACAGAATGTATGCATAGCTTGTGTGCTTGCACCTGGAGTACATTGTGATCAAAGCATTCACAATATTTTCAATCCCGTCGCAGTGAATTCGAATTGCCACTCCATGAATCTCCTTTCCAATCCTCACAGACTCAACTTTAGAACATGCCTTTAGACCAATGACCAATGTCACATGATCCATAGCTGGACCACTGATTCTCATCCTGGAGATCAACCTTAGCACTTCCCAATGGTTACCCAACTGCAAATTCCCTGAAACAATAGCATTCCAAGTTACGATGTTCACTCCTGGGCCCTCAAGCATCAACTGTAGCAACTCAAACGCCTCCTCCCACCTTCCTACCGACGCATATGCCGAGATCATCGAGTTCCAAGTAATAACATCTCTCTCAGGCATTCCATCAAACAGCCTCCTCGCGGCGTCCAGTGCACCGCACTTCACATACATTGCTACTAAAGAATTCCAAGCGCACAAATCCAATTCTATCCCAGCGGCATCCATGCAAACATGAATCTCCTTTCCTAAGCCCAGGTCACCCATCTCGCCGCAAGCGCGGAGAACGGACGAGTAGGCATGCTTGCCCACGCTGACGCCCCTCTCAACCATTTGCTTGTAGGAAAAAATCGCACCTTTCCAGCGCCGGCAGCGGGCATGCGCAGATACGAGGAAGTTCCAAGCCAAAGAACGGTTCTTGCTCGAACTTTCGGCTAAAGAGGTGGCGTCGGAGAGGAGACCGCCTGCGGCGTAGAAGGAGGTGAGCTTGGGAAGCAGGAAGGCGTGGTCCTGGAAGCCGAGGGCGAGGACGAGCGCGTGGAGCTGCTGGCCCTCTGCAATGGCGCTCCGGGAGGTGCAGCACGAGAGGAGGGACGACAGAGGGCGCAGAAGGAGGGCCACGTCCGGGGAGCGGAGGCGGAGGTCGGAGAAGGCAGCGAAGGCCTCGGACAGGTGGCCGACGGCGGAGGCGGACTGGATGAAGGCCACAATGGAGCGCAGTTGAGAGCTGCGTGCAGCCGAAGGGAGGGCCTTCGCCGGTAGCGCCGGTGCTTGGGAGTTGGTAAGGGGAGAGGGGAGAGCACTCCACCATCGTATGGGGATGCACCTGTCGATGTGGTCGAAGGTGTTCGATGAAATACTGGGCGGAGAGGAGCGCATCAACGTCTCGACGCATCACGGTGTGGTGCGGCGGAAGTGGTGGTTTGATTCATTTGAAACGCATCTAATTGTTTTGATTCGGAAATGGTCTTATCGGGCAGCCACGGAACCCAACAAATAAACTAATTAAACCCGATCCGATGAGCTATCGGGTCGGACGCAACTCTCTCTCTCAAAGAGGAGGCATGATTAGGGAAGTAATCCAGAGTAGTCCGTTTATCAACCTGGATCGTCGGATCTAACTGGACGGTCAAGATCAACCTTGTATGTTTCTCGTCCTCATGACATCTGTTTGGCTGCTCTCGTTTAGCTGCATGGATCAGTCAATGCAATATTTAGAACCAGATGAGATCTATGAGAAGTAAAAAAGACAATAAATCAAGAGAAACACAAAAATTTATGAGAACTAAATTGCTTGCTGCAAAGACACAACAGTCGCCAATCTCTTACACTCAGTTACAGCGAGCCCAACGTTACAAGAGCCTACCTGTGGATTGATCACCATCTGTATACCCAACCAGCACTGATGCTGTCAACTTACAATAACAATCCAAGCTTAAAAGCTAACAGATCCAAGTAAAGAAAAATGAATCAACAACTTTGGAGAACATACCATGCATGGTGGTCAGCGCCCAATCGATATCGCTTCTGCTTGGAATTCAAGTAGTGAATTAAGAAAGAGATCCAGAGAACATGGAGAATCACTGAGACAACTATGACAAGTTGTTTATAATCATTGCAAACCTATTTAAGCAAAAAATGATAAGTAAACTGATAATGAAGATTAGCATAATCGTATCACAACCACAGTAGTAACAGTAATAGATATAATGAGGAAAAAATGTAATCCAAATATGGCATATCTTCAACTTGCATGCATTGAACACACAAGCTGTAATCACTTTGGCATATACAGCCACATTCACGGTTATGTAATCATAATACTGCATCTTGAAGCGGTATAGATTTTAGTCATAGTCAAGTGACTCAATCATGTCTTCGGTCACATGAAAAACATTTTAGAACACTTGTTAGTAGATTTCCAAATAACATTCCACATCTTCCTCCCACCAGTGTACTTCAGTATCCAACAAGATTACAGGAGAATCATCTTAAAATAAGAGTGGTCATTAGTTCTAATACTCTAAAATCTGCCAAAGATACTGTTAAGAACTTCATGTTATCCTTGAGAGACCCAAAAATTGAAGCATCAAGCTTCACAATCTACTGAAGCTGCTCTAAAACATCTCCCATTCATAGATACAATTCAATCAAAGATTGTGTGTCCAAAACAAAATCAGAAATGAAAAAAGACAACAAAGCACCAACAAATTGGCATATCTCAGAAAATTCCTACTCTCAGATCATTTAGCACTATCACATTCAGTGAAATTTGAACAATTCATGCCACAATTGTGGCAGTTCAGTAACCTAAAATATATCCACAACAGACACATGCTATACCCATCGACCATAAAGAATGAGTCACAGCTACATTTCTGACAAATCCTTTCCAATTCAATCACAAACCAGTGATGGGAAATTTAGCCTGGTTCGGTTCGGTTTTGTACCAGGCAAAATTAATTGTTCCAAGCCCAGGGCAGTCCGGTCTGAACTATTAAGAAAATATAACTGTTTAAAGAGAATGGAGTTGCAATTAGGGATCGCGACTTCTCTCTCTTCCTCTGCTGAACGTTGCCATCCATCGCCACCTGCCTCTCTGTTGCCCACCGCACGCCGCCAACATGGTTTTGGGGTACTCTTCCTCCATTGCATCTCTTCCTCTTCTTTTCTTCCTTCTCCTTCTCCTCCTCATCTTCTTCCATCTTTTTCTTCATCCTCTTCTTCCTTCTTCCTCTTTATTCTTCCTCTACTTTCTCTTCCTTCTTCGTCTCCTCCTCTCCCTCCTCTAATCAGTTTGTGGTACATTCCAGTACCGACACAAGGTATGCCAAAATGGACCAGATCCATACCAGTCCAGCCATGGACAGGCGCAAGTCCAGTAACCGAAACTGCAAACCTTGTCACAAACTACACAGAAATCTGTTTGCATCAGTAGAAAATCTATTTGGAGTGTTTTTATCCACCGCATCCTTATATTGAGAGAGTGAACAAACAAGATGCAAATAGTTATAAAGCCAGTTAACAAGTGCATGAATCAAATAAGGACAGGAAGTTGATTACAGTGCCTTCGTTTTCCAAGTTAATGTGAAGGCTTCAGTCAATTAAAGACAATAACTCACAGAAGCATGTAAATGGCACATGACCAAATGTCATGCAGAATGTGTCAAATACACTTTCCATCTAAATGCACTGTAACTGAAAAAACAAAATGATGTATTCCTTGTGTTTTATTTACTTGATTTATTCCACCAACATGGAAAATTATTGAAAAATTATCTTTTCTATTTTGATTTGTATCCTTCACAACGTTTGCTGTACTGCCAGAATCAATATGGTACGGGCAGCATGGACCAATCCAGGCATGGGTCGTTACACGGATCACCTCATTTCAGGCAGTCCAGTTAAATTAATAAAAAATAAAAAATGGTGGGGCCCTGTCCAAATCAGCATTAAAAAAAAACAGATTAGGGCTCATGAACACAAGCTCTCTTCTCGCGTACGATGGTGCCGCCTAGCCATTGCCACTTCACCACTGCTACTTTGATGCTTCCTCGCTGCTGCCACTTCGACGATGTCATTGCCTTGCCACTACTCCTGCTTCCCAGGTACGCTGTTGCTGCTCTTTTCCTCCTCTTCTTTCTTCTTCTTCCTCTTTTTTCCTCCACTTCTTCCTTCTTCCTCCTTGGTTCCTCCACTGCCCCTTCCACTTCTCCCTCTTTTTCTCCTCGCCGAACCACCGGTACGGACCAACATACCATATGTTGGTACATCGGTATAGACCGGTATGTACCGTTCTGTCAAACTGTTGAAATAGGTTTGGCACCCAAAAAGGCAATCCTTATTCCTTCATGTGAATTTATTAACTATAGTTGAAAATTCAAAAAGCAAAGTCATTTTGTAGGAAACTACCAGTAGCTTTTATATTTGTTTTCAATATTCACACTGATAAATAGAAGTTTTAGCTTGAAAATCCACACACCAAGCACTAAATAAAAACAGAAATAGAAATATTTGAACTTCGCCAAGAAAAAAAAAAACAGCTTCAGTAAGTTTTGGTGTAAAATGTGACAAAGAATACCTAGATGGTATCTATACACTAATAGCATTGGCAAGAACATAAATAATGCATAACAACTTTATTCATTAAATGACTTTTTTAAAAAACACAAATGAACCTAAGTTATTTTATTTTTTATAACATGAATAGCTCGATCTAAGCTACATATACAACAACTTTGAGTTTGCAAAGAAGAAGATAGCAAACCTGCAGCAGTCTTTCCCAGCAAAAAGTTTCCAAAGTGCTTCTTTAGGCTCCAATTCTGCTGTAGTAACTGTGGTATAATCTAACTTGCTCAAAAAGATGGCAACAGGACTGCCAGGTGAAGGGGGATTCTAAGTTAGCACTGAGATACATGAACCAACTTTACTTCTTGTAACTTCATCTGATGCAGAGAAGACTTCAACATGTTCAAGACCCAATTGCCACTTTATCAAGTCAGAATTCTTCTGAAGAACATGAATTTCACCAAAAGGGAGCTTCAAATCCAGAGCCTGTGGACCAACAGACAATGCTTCATCCTTCTTGAATTTCAGGAATGGCATACAAAGCTTCTGGATTTGCTTAAAGTTCGAATCCTGCCCAATGACACCCTGCTTTAATGCTTCAAGTATCTCCTGATCAGGTGCAAAAGAGCATCTCTCTCTGTCAAATTTGCTTTGAAGTATCCTCAAGCATTCTTCTTTCCACCCATCAAATTGCTCATTCACATATATAAGACCTACTGTTAGTTTGTTTTCTTCTGTTGCAGGAATTGTAGCCCCTTTTTTGGCCTTCTTAGGACCAGATACTTGCTTCCAAAGCAACTTCCTCATTAACACTATTGAGTCCTGCAAGTACTTGTTAGCAATCTTGAGTGTAGGATCAGGGGCATCATACAGGGGCCAACCAGCATTAACTACAAAGCCATCCTTCTTCAAAATATTCTTCCAAACATCTTTGCATAGTCAGGACAAATTGGTGTAATGAGCCTTGTCTGAACATCCATGAACCGCCACAACAATTCATTGTTTATACCTCCTGCTCCACAGGAGAACCTGTAAGAGGTTTCTGAGACAACAAGAAACAAGCCCTACAGGCAAAACCATAAAACAGTGAAAATCAAAGAAACTATGGCTAGTCAAAACTTTTTGTAGTATATTCATCGATTCAACCAAGAACTACCAATAAAACCAATTTAAAGATCCTAAGAGCGGAAAAAAAAAATGATGTGAAAACCAACAACATGAAAGTAAAAAAATCTTTGTTTAAGAAATCTAACCTACAGATAAATCAATAACACAAATGATAGTGAACTTAGGAAAAGAAAACTAAATGTGTTTAGTTCTCATCTAAAAAAAATCAATGGCACGTAATTTCAAGACCAGTAATGAAAAATTAGGGATAAGAGGCTGACTTCATTTCTAAGCAAATGGATGATTCGACACTCAAAATATACCATTGAATCATTATAAAGAGCAGGATAAACTAATAACACACAGAATAGCAAATTTAAGGAAAGGGAAGTAGATGCATTTAGTTATAGTTGGCTTTCTTAAAGTCTTACTGGTGAAGTGTCTCATCTATAAGAGGAATCCATAAAACGCTATTTCAAGACTAACGGCGAATAATTAAGAATAAAATGCTAACTTTTTTCTCAGCAATTGACGATTCAACACTATACAAATGCGTATTCTAATGATTATATCATTATAATGAGCAGGATAAACCAAAAATACATTTTTTTTCTCATTTCCATTTACAATTGGAGATATCATTCTGCCGAAAAAAAACTAAAAGGCAATTCCCCCTTTTTCTTTCTTATCCAACACATAATTACAATAAGATGGAACATACAGTTAAAGGAAACCAAGCGAACTCAGATCGGAGTGCCACACCCACAACACCACCCAAAAACCGTAACATCAGCAGAACCGCAATTGCTTTCCTTCCCGACCAACATTCCAGAAGAGAAGAACAGTAAAACAACAATACAGAGCTAACATCACAACACAAATCGGTGTAAAAAAAAGACCATCTTTTAACGCAACGCAAAGCAATTGAACGATTACGAAGAGGAACCCGGGACAGATAGAACAACAGCTCCAGCCCCCGGGGTAAGCACAGATCGAATGGTCCCCTAGAAAGAATTCGATTCGAGAACCTAAGCCAACGAAAAGGCCTCCGGAGGAATCGCCACAATATGAGAGACGGCACCACGAGCGACCAGGTAGTAACTCCGTTTAGGTTTAACGTTTGTCGTAGCACGTCGTCTCCGGTATAAAGAACCGGGATTTGCCGTACAATTTTATATCGTCCATATATATATATATATATATATATCAGCGAATTATGTATATATTCGTCTAAATTTAAGTTACCTATATGTATAGCTGCAACAGAGATATCCGAAGTCCAAAGCAAAATTGACACTAATGATCCTTTTCAGCTATCCATGACATAAATATTTAGTGTAATATTATACAAGTGATAAGTTTCAGATTTAAATTCATGTACGAACGTCATGTACATTTATGTAATGTAAAGAAATTTTTTATAATATATATGAAGTTTTTAAATATTTTTAAAATTTTAAAATATTTTCTATAAATAGGATTAGTAGTCGATATTTTTTTACTTTTTAGATGCAAGTTAGCGAAAGTGATGTATATAAAACATAGGGTGCTATTCAAAATTTTCTCAAGGATATTTATGTAACTCAAGTGAATTTTGCATCGTATCAACATTCATTAATCAGTAGCTTTGAAGAATTTGAAGCTTTATAAGTTTAGATATTAGGTAATCGGTTAGGTTCGGATGCCTATAGGAATCAGTTTAATTAACTATTCATTTATTTGATACAATTTACAGTAGTAATTGAGTTTTGTAAGTCATAAGGAATTATCCGTTTTGAATGATTTAATTTTACGATGTTGAATTGGATCCCAAAAAGGCACATTTGAAAGATGAGTCATCTTTTTTCTCTTTTAATAAAATCTGGTTCTCCAACTCCTGATCGAACCGATTTAGTTATTCAAATTCAACTTCCGATATAGGATAATTCACGATTACCGCATTAATTTGTAGGACTGTTATCCAACTATAGCTTCTTCCTAGTGAAGCTTTTTTTTGGTTTTTGGAAGTCAATTGCCAATCTTACTTTAGAACAATATTATCTCTCATGTTGAGGTTTTATGTTGGATCACCTTCTTGTTGATCTGTATTTCCCTTGGTATATTTCCTATTTCTGTAGCAACCAAAAGATGTTTAGCAGAGTTGTAAGGTGTTCACAGAATATTGTCACATTCTTTGATCAATCAAAGAAAGAAAGCTTATTCAAGACCAACTAGAATCATCATCATCAGATAAGCTTTTTGAATTATTATCTTTGTCACAGCCTCTGTGTTTTTATAGCTATGTGAGATCAGAAAATTCCAGATGGATGAATAGACCATAAACAATGCTCTTCAAAACAAGCATGTTTGACTTCAGTAGAAAGTCAACAAGAATACTTGATCTTTACACGCATAAGTCAACGTTTTTTTATCAACAGAGGTAGACCAAAGCAAGACATCATCAAGCTTTCAAGTCATAGAATTCATGGGATACCAACAACAATACAATATACTTCGGTGACTGGTTGAGGGATCATCACCACACAATGGCACATACATGCAGAGTTATATCGCACACAGACCAGAGACTAAACTATTTGTTGTTTCATAGATCCCTCAAACATTATTACCATTAGAAGGAGAATCCCTGTTCAGGCCCCCAAAAATTGTTTAGTTGACTCTGTATGGTTAGTGGGTATGGGATGTCAGTAGCTGTCAGTGGGGCTATGTCAAAATGCCCATTTTGCTGTACTGTCATTGGGGCTACATCAAGATGCCCATTTTGCTCTACAATCTGCACCATCAGAATTTAATTATATTGACAATCGTAATAATAATTTAAAACTCATACTAATCAATCCTTTTTATCCTGAAAGTGACATATAATTTATCTTACCTTCTCTTGAAGAAATTCATTGGTGGCCCTCAGCATGCCCTCCTGCTTAATGGATTGATAAGTCAAGGCAAAAGCCAATTCATATCTCTAGCAATCATTTTGTATTTAATATGATGAAATGAAGGGCTCAATCTTCTAAAACATGATAAGAAAATGCAATAATTCATTTTCTATGTTGGTGTCGATATGTTCGAAGAAGATCTATAGATGCATAAGCCTCAGAAAAAACGATAAGGGAAGATATAAGAAAGTTTTATGAGGAATCATGAAAACAAAATATTTGAATTTCCTGCAAAACGATAAAGATTTATATAGCTGACTCCAAGCAGTAGTAGAGACACTATGACTTGTTGTGTTTGCTTCTATGATATATGGAAAGCAAACTGGAAAAGGAATACCTTGTTCTTCAGGGACTGAATCTCTTGGAACATGATCTGCATCTGCAATCCAGTGTCAAGCTTATCAGAAGTTTTAGCATATTTCACATTTACTGATATCTTTATTATTTTCTGCATCTGTCAGCATGTGATGCAGGAGGAGGAACCTCCTTACCTTCATGGTGCGAATGTGTTCCATCCAAATCTCAAGGTGTCTTTCTAATGCATACATCTCTTCCAGTGTCATATGCCCAGAAGTTCCTTCTCCAAACATGTACCTGCAATTTATGCAAACCAAAGTGCATAGTAGTACAAGTGTATAAATCCTCTCAGGTTTAGTTCTAGAATTGAGTGCAATGATCCCTTCATGAGACAGACTTCTGGAGTTTCTGACAAGACAAAGCTATGGAATTCATGTATTAGTAAGTGAAATCAGTGGTTTTAGGGTTAGATATAAATGAAATCGAATCCATCAGTAGATTTTGTTACAATCCAGTTGCTGCTTTATTGTTTTAGGTGGTATCTGGTTCATTGTTGGAATTGGAATTGGTACCGGAATTAGAAATTCACTGGAACTGGAATTCAAATGTTCAAATCCTTTAAATTGTTTGAATCCGTGATTTCGATCAGAATAACATTTCCTTTTACATAATTGATTTAGAATTGAATTTTGAATTCATTCAAGAGTAAAGATTTCTACAATAACTAGCATAATTTATTAATTCAAATTTCAAAATTATTTTTAATTATCTACGGAATATATATTGCATATTTTACGTCTAATCATGGTATATTATATTTATATAATGTGAATTACATAAGTCTAATATACCATGACAAGTTAAATAAAGACAATTGAGAGCTAAGCTGGAAATGGACTCACTCTATCTCGGTGTCCGTCTCCAACGTAGGACATTCTATAAAAAAACAATTCTCATGTCAAACAAATCAGATGTTTTGCAAGTTTCATCTCTTTGCAGGATCTGTGAGAGAGAGAGAGAGAGAGAGAGAGAGAGGAATCCAGGAGAGAGAATCTTCAGCTGCTATGTAATCTAGAGAGGAAGTTCCTGTTAGTCCTATAAACCGAAATGAAATAATAGGAAAGAAATGTGGAGTAGTGTAAGTTGTATTCTGTCTTTCTTTCCTTCACAGAAGTGCAGAGTAGGTTGTAACCTCATGAAAATGCATCCTCTTTTACATATAATCTTCTTTGTTGATATGTTAAATTGCTTATGATTCTATTTTGATCATAGATAGAATAACTTCTGTAAAATTACCTCAGACTCTTGTGCAGGAGATTGATCTCTTGCTTCAACATGGATATCTCTCTTTCAGATTCCTAGTAAAATGAAGACAATATTAAACCATGAGAGAGGGTTGTAGTAGAAGATATAAACTTGTCAAAGGTATTTCTTTTCCTTATGATATGATCTAATGTTCTTAGAACCTCATCTTTTTCAATGTTCAAACAGAGGAAGTTAGAAAAACATGGCTGGTACATATGAAATATGCTTCTTCTTATCTACTTCTCTTTCTTTTGAAGCTTAACCAACAATTTTCATTTGTAATGGGAACTTCTTTCACATGTTCACATAATATCTATTCTATTCTTCTTCAAGTTAAAGGGGGAAAAAAAGAAACATGATGCTAAGGATTTTTATACATAGGTATGAAATTTAGAAACTTTGAATTCCAAAAAACTTTATATTTCTAGAAGTATTTTTCATCTTTCTGAAACTTTTTGGAGCACAATTTATATTTCCATCTCTAACCTAATGTGTGCCTGATATCCGACAAAAATCCCCACCTATTAGCAATCTTTATTATCAATATGTAAAGAGAAATAACATGGACTGAATGTGTTAAATTATTAAATTTTGTCGATCCATGTAAAAGCTTAAGCAGATAAATGAAATAGATTGCATTTATTTATATTTTTTAACTTTTCTGTAATCACTGAGCTCGCAGAATAATTCAAATCTTATGCATAGATCAAATCCATAAATTATTGACCCTTGTCAATTCATCTACTATCTTAATTTGATAGATGAGATAGGTGATAAGGAATATTTTGGTATCGCCCACGCGACAACGGTCAACAGCCATCTCAGAGTCAGTGTGGCATCTCGAAGTTGATGTGGTTCCTCGAAGTTGGCAGCGTGCCTCGGTGCCAAGGAGGCGCGCGTGCGAGTACAAACTTGAAGGGACGCAGCATCCTCACGGTGACATGCGATTGTGGCCGCGCCGCCCAAGGTCATACAAGACGGCGCCACGCAGCGCGGAACAATACAGGTCGACTCGCGCCCGGAGAATACATATCGGCTGACCGGAGCATCGAAGACCATTAACAACCTGAGTACGATCGACTTCCTATAACAAGTATAAATATTAACCCCCTAGTCTACGCCGAGGGTTTGGACCTCGGACACTGAAAACACCCTCAAACTCACCTCAATCTAATTTGAGCTTCGATGGGGTTGAATCGGGGATTCCCCTCCTAACATCGACCTTTGTGCTAAAAGGCAATGTTGAAGCGAGAACTTAAGTCTCATCTCGAGTCGGTACAGGAGGCGTCAACCCCGACCCGACCTTATCCTTCCATCACCACCTCGAACATCCACGTGGATGCCCTCACATGATCGGGACCAAACCAAGCTGTACCAACTCCTGGGACACGACATGAAGACACCAATATTTTTGGTGCTAAAAGGAGGGCTCAATGTCGCAAGAGCGGCCACCACCGAGCAATCCCAACGAACGCCCCAACGAGGAGGCGCTCACCACCCACTCCACCTTCAGACTTGTGGCGCAGCTGCCCAGTCTCCCTCACATGGATAGGAGTGCCTTGGCTCAGACCTCGGGTCGATATTTGCATTTGTTCAACAACCCTAGGCTCTCGCTTCCTAGGACCGAGGCAGGGTAGCTAATCATGTCTACCAAGATGTTCCTTAGCCTCACCCACCAGGTGCAGGTGTTGGCAGGGATAATATAGACCATTGCACCCCGTATAACCCAATTAGCTTAGCAGGCGGCTCCTCCCTCGAGCCGTCACTCGAGATCTAGCCTACACTCACCCCTACACCTCATGATGCCGCCCCGGTCGGCCAGCCCCCCCTGGCTCCGAACATTCACCCATCAACTAAGGAGCAACCGGGAGACCTGAGGCCAACCACAGAGTGCAGTGCCCCCATGCCCAGATGTGCTGTGTCGACCTTCCTCGAGTTCGACACTCTATCGTTCGACTTGGCTAATGACTCATTTCGAGCCCAATTATGGTTGGTAAATTGGTGCCTAGACAAGGTCTAGAGAGAATTCCATAAGTCAAAGGAAGAACTTGGGGAAAGCACCTCAGTAGGGTCCCCCTTCGTCCAAGAAATCCAGGACAAACTTATTCCCCTCAACTTCCGCCTCACAACGATTGAGGCCTATGATAGTGGCTTCAACCCAGCGGAGCACGTCAATGCCTTCTGAGCCTAGATGGCCCTATACAACACTTCGACACCCTAATGTGTAGGGCGTTCCCTACTACCCTCGGAGGCTTAGCTCGGATGTGGTATAACCAACTAAGGTCGTCCTCGGTCTCATCTTTTGACCAACTCACAAGGGAGTTCGAGCTTTACTTCTTGGCCAACACGTGGCCTAAACCATTCGCGGTCATGCTTCTCGAGCTGAAGCAGGAGGACAAACCCCTCTCCCTCTTCGTCGCCCGCTTTCGCCATTGAGATCCGAGGGGTTCCAGACACCCACTCCTTATTGGTTATGCAAGCGTTCATGATGGACCTGTGACCTTTAAGGTTCTTTTAGTCATTGGTCGAGAGGCCGCCAACAATCGTCCCTGAGATGCTCCAACGAGCCAACCACAATGTTGCTGCCGAGACACTGGTGGCAGAAAAGCACGAGGAGTCCCACAAGAGGCCCCACGTGGAGCAATCCCAAGGCCAATCCTCGAGGCCACCCAGAAGAAGGCTTAACTAACCCGAGCCATCACTCCCGAGGCCCCCTCTGCCACCTCTCAACTCATTTAGAACGGAGATCTTTCTCCAAATTAGGGAGAAAGGGCTCTTAAGGGAGCCTAACCTGTTGAAGACTCCACACAAGTTCAGGGATCGATCCAAATATTGCAGGTTCCACCATGACTACGGCCACGACACTGAGTGTTGAGACCTGAAGAACCAAATCGAGGAGCTTATTCGTAGGAGGCACCTCGGGCGCTACCTCAGGAAGCCTCGAGAGCCCTCTCTATGCCCCCACGACCTAGTTGAAAAGCAGATTGACGTCATCATTGGCGGCAAGTTATACAGTTTCAAATGATACCGTCCGGTATGGGCGATACGTACCGGTACGCGGACCGTTCGCTACCGAGCGATATTTATTTATTTATAAATAAATAAATAGATAAATAATATATATATATAAAGGCGACGTCGCCTTATTTTTCTATGATGTCGCCCCGCTTGGGGAGAAGAGAGGTGACGTTGCACATTTTTTTTAAAATATATATATATAAATATATAAATAAATAGATATATAAATAAAAGATTGTATATATATAGAGGCGACGTCGCATATTTTTTTTAACTTGTATATATAAATATATATAAATAAAGAGATATATAAATAAAATATTATATATATATATATATATACCGAGCGGTATATCGCTCAGTATACAGTACCATACCGTACCGAGAGAATATCGAAACTTCGGTACAATACGATATTTCAATCCTTGATTGGCGGTCCAATATCCAAGGGGGATAGCATGTCGGGACGCAAAGCCTATACCTGAGCTACTATCAAGAAGCATCCCAGGTAGAGGGACGGGCCCAAGATCACCTTCAAGGCAGGAGAAGCCGAGTACCCCGACCACGATGATGCCTTAGTGATCTCAGTCAGAATTGCCAATGCCCAAGTAAAGAGGATGATGGTAGACACCGGTAGTTCCGCCGACGTGCTATACCTCGATGCCTTCCAAAAGCTCGGCCTGACCAATAAGTATCTCACCCCGATGACCTCGGCACTCACCAAGTACATAAGGGATTCCATCTCTTCCCTTGAACCACCACTATGCTCATTAACATCGGGGAGGAGCCAAGGTACAAAACTTAATGGTCACATTTATGGTGGTCAATCTCCCTTTGGCATACAACGTGATCCTAGGCCGACCGACCCTTAATAAGATGAGGATTATCGTTTCCACTTATCAACGAGCAATGAAGTTCTCGATCCGAGTAGGAATCGGAGAGGTGAGGAGCGACCCTTATGAGTCAAGGCAATGCAATCCGACAGCAGTCACACACTGCTAAAAAAATGGAAGCCTGAGCTACCCCTAGAGGACCCCTGAGATATAGCCAAAGCACCGCCTCATCCAAAGCTGACCGAGCAAGTACTATAGGTTCCCCTCAACAAGAGCCGACCTAATAAGGTCGTCGAGATCAGGTCTGCACTTCCGGAGAAAGACTAAGTCCAACTCATCAACTTCCTTGTAAAGAACGCTGATGTGTTCGCCTGGTCCCTAAAGGGCATGCCGAGAATCGACCCTAAGGTCGCACAGCACCAGCTAAACATCTTCCCCGAGGTACATCTTATGAAGCAGAAACCACGGAAGTTTGCTCCCGACCGATTGAAGGCAATTAGCGACGAGGTGGACCATCTAATGGAGGCGGGATTCATAACCGAGGGGAACTATCCTCAATGGCTGTCCAATGTAGTACTTATCAGAAAGTCTAATAGAAGCTGGAGGATGTGCGTTGATTACACCGATCTCGACCAGGTATGTTCAAAGGACTGTTATCCGTTTTCAGGGATAGATCAACTAGTAGACGCCACCTCGGGACACAAACTTATCACATTTATGGATGCCTTCTCGGGTTACAACCAAATCCAAATGGCCCCCCAAGACCAAGAACACATTGCCTTCATCACTGATCGAGGAGTATATTGCTACAAGGTCATATCCTTGGGCTTAAAAAATACCGGAGCCACGTACCAAAAGATGGTCAATAAAATGTTCAAGCACCAAATCGGGAGAAACATTGAGGTGTATGTCAACGACATGATCATCAAAAGTAAAGTGGTTGACACCCATTTGGCCAACCTAGCCGAGATGTTCCAAATGCTCAGGAAATTCAACATGCGGCTAAATCCTTCCAAGTGTGTCTTCGGGGTCGGTTCCGACAAGTTTCTCGTCTTCATCATCCACCAAAGAGGGGTGGACACAAACCCTGAGAAGATATGAGTGATAATCGAGATGCAATCCCCCTACTTGGTCAAGGAAGTTCAACGCCTTATCAGAAGACTAAGAGCGCTCAACCAGTTCCTATCTCGGTCGGGCGACAAGTGCCTCCCCTTCTTCCGAGCTCTAAAACACTCCAGTGACTTTGTATGGACCCCTGAATGCGAGGAAGCTTTCGAAAAGCTAAAGGTGCACCTCGCCCAACTGCCTCAACTCACCTCAGTCATGCAAAGCCCGCTACGCGGGTTTGTGCCCGAGTTGTGTGCCTCGGCTAGAAGATCCTCTATGGCAGACGTGTGCCCGAGTCATGCATCTCGGCTGAACAGAGCTCGAGTCCTGCACCTCGGCCAAGCAGAGCCCAAGTCGTGCACCTCGGCCAAATAGAGCCCGAGTCGTGCACCTCGACCAAGCAGAGCCTGAGTCGTGTACCTCGGCCAGAAGACTCACTATGGCGGACGTGTGCCTAACTTATGCACCTTGGCCAAGCAAAGCCCCAGCCATGCACCTTGGCCAAGTAGAGCTCAAGTCATGTACCTCGGCTAAACAGAGCCCGAGTTGTGCACCTTGGCCAAACAGAGCCTGAGTCGTATACCTCAGCCAGAAGCCCGTAACGGTAAATGTGTGCCCGAGCTGGGCACATTGGTTGGAAGACCAATCGCGGTAAACATGCACCCGAGTCACATAGCTCGGAAGAACATATGACCTACTACAACAAACCAAGGAAATAAAGACAAACCACCTGATCCGTAAAGGGCCTACACGGCAAATCTCCTGCACCTGAAGGCACCGCAGATCCAACCGAAAAACAGGGACCCTGATTGACCACAACACAAAAGACATACCCCGAGCCCCCTATGAGGAACCGAGGGCATGTCTTTGTGGGGGGGAGAGAATGATATGAAATATTCTGGTATCGCCCATGCGACAATGGTCGGCATCTATCTTAGAGTTGGTGTGGCATCTTGAAGTCAACGTGGTGCCTCAAAGTTGGCAGCGTGCCTTGGTTCCAAGGAGGCGCGCATGCAGGTACGGACTTGAAGGGACGTAGCATCCTCGTTGTGACATGTGACCATGCCCGTGCCACCCGAGGTCGTACAAGACGACATCGTGCAATGCGGAACAATACATGTCGACCCGTGCCTGGAGAATATGTACCGACCGCTCGGAGCATCGAAGACCATTAATAATCTGAGTACGACTGACTCCCTACGACAAGTATAAATATTGACCCCCTGGTCTACGCCAAGGGATCGGACCTCGGACACTGAAAACACCCTTAAACCCACCTCAGTCAAACTTGAGCTTCGGTGGGGTTGAGTCGGGGATCCCTCTCTCGACATCGACCTTCTGTGCAGGATGGCAGCACTGAAGTGAGAGCTCAAGTCTCATCTCGGTTCGGTCCTGGAGGTGTCAACCCCAACCCGAGCTCATCCTTCCATTACCACCTCGGACATCCACGTGGACGCCCTTGCATGATCAGGACTGAACCAAGTCGTACTGACTCCCAGGACATAGCGTGAAGACACTGACAATAGGAGAAACTTTGTGGTCTTAAAACCAAGCTACAGTGTGTGGAACTCGAGAATTAAAAGTTTATATAACTTTTTAGGAGAACTTTAAAAAGAGGTATATACTCTTGAACGAGATAAGTTAAATTAAGATGGATATGTGCAACTCGTGTCCTACAAAGTTTCAGCAGAGATAGAGTTATTCTTCTATTTCACAGCCTCACAAGCAAGAGTCATGATTTTTGATAGAAGGAAAACATGTATCTGATATGTTTTTATTCAAAGGATGACATATCTTTTCTCAAGCTGTCTAATCAATAAAGATCCATATCACTCTGCAACATAAGTTGTCCAATATGAATTAGTCTATATGTTTAAACAGTAATCTACTATCCAAAGTAATTATGTATGTGCACATGCTAAACTTATTAGCGAGTGTTTCTTGATCAATTTGTTGGAAAGCCTCGTTTCCAAGATGAAGGATTTTGGGAATATTTGAAGAGTTTATGGACCTTCTTTTGACGCTCGTCAAGATTCTTGAACTGAAAAATGACAAATTGGGGCAACGGAGTGAAGCACACACATGCCATTCTCTTTAGATAATTAGGACAGCAGAGGATGAATTAGATGCTTTGATAAGATCAGACTACTCCAGGCATCTTAAAGTCAATGACCTAAGCTGATCAACTGGTGCTGCATCTTCCAGATGGTGGTGGCTTTAGTTATTCTCAGACTTTCCAAAGTTCAGCAGACCACAAACCTTTCCCCTTGGAGCATCATGCAATGTGCTTTTCATGGGGCCATGCCTTCCATGAAAGTGACATTATGTAAAGATGCCAATTTCTATCAATTCTACCACAAAGAAATGAACAATCATCAAGATTGAAGCATCAGTAGTTGCTTCATCGATCCCACTCAACCGAAAACTTCCAAGTATGATCCAAGCGAACAGATGAGACAAAATCTATTCATCGATAATATTCTAAGCAGGTGCTGAGAGATTGAAGGAAGGAACTAACCTGTGGTGGATTCACATCAGCAGATGCAGGTGGAGGTTCTTCAGATGTCATTTTGTACTTTTCGATCAGACCTTCCATGGTCCTTGAGATGATTGCAGAACAGCAACTCAGTAAGCACTTGCAGCAAACACCATAAATGCATGAAGTAGCGAGGAGTGCAGAATGAGGGCGTTGGTGTGGTTACCCCTTGGTGGCCAGTTCGTACAACTTGCCATGCGCAGAGAAGATGATGATGCCAATGTCGGCGTCGCACAGCACCGAGAGCTCCCTCGCCTTCTTCAGCAGTCCTGCCCGGCGCTTGCAGAAGGTGACCTGCCGGTGGACGGGGTTCTCGATGCGCCTCAGCTGCACTTTGCCGCGCACCATTCTTGCACACAACCTCCCACTAGTTTAGACTAGCTTCGAGGTTGTTGCACCACTGAGCTCGGGCTCCGCTCTTTCTCTGTCGACTCGCTGTAAACAACGACATCTCCATGAACGCAGCTTCGTCATTTATAAGAGCTCCTTCGATCTGCAAGCGATTGGTGGTGGCATCTTTACACATCACCATCCTTCTCCTCCATTGGTCGGTTTCTACAGACCATGTTTTCGTGCTTTTTCAAATATATCATTTTTTAGATCTTATCATCATAATAATATAATTCGATAGATACGGACTATAAATTCTACATTTTTACTTGCTTGAACGCGATGCTTAGTTACGAAATTCATCGACATAAATAAATAAATAAATAAATAATCTTAACTTTCTATATTTAGTCTCGTATGTCAGAGCAGTTGCAACCGAGCCTTCGAGTCCCTCCAAAGAAACCTTTCTGATTCATCGACAGTGTGACAAACATAAAAGAAAGCTACAGAGCGTGGGCTGCACAAGCTCTTTTGGAGTCCCATCTCGTTCCATCCCTCTCTTTTGTGCTGTGAGCACAAGAATCATGTCCAATCGATGGGTAAATAAATGCATGAGGGGAATCCCGATCCTTCCTCCCATCCATTGGCAATCTCGAAGGATTAATCCAGTGCCAGTCGAAGAGCACACTCGGCACATTTTGGCATGAGAAGACATACCTTGGTGGGTGCCTCATGGATGCTGGTGGTTTAGGGCATAAAGCTTCACAAGATTCCTGCTGCTTCTTTTTGCTTAATTAAATGTAAAGCCCAGACATGGTAGCTCATTGAACTTGAGAAAAGGTCCTCAGGTTTCATTTCATGCGTGGCCTGTTTGAGTTCTTAAGTTCCTCTTTTGTTAGCTGCCTTTCCTTCTGGTCTCTCAAAGTCTTCTCCTTCAAGCAGGAGGAGACAAGGAAAGAATATTAGTAGTACGAGTCTAATGGCACTCAACTTCTCAACTACAAGCCTACAAGGCTGTCACAATACCATGGTGAAACTTTGAGATCTCTATTCCTCGTCCCAATATAAAAAAGTAAGAAGATTAAGTGCCATTCCTTAGGACTATAAATTACAGACAGCTACATTTGATTCCCCATGAAAGTTTCTTTTTCTTGCAGAATGGAATGCATTCTGGTTCTGCTAAGAGAATCTGTTGACTCTGTCAGATGTTGGGTTGAAAAGAAATCATCCCTCGTAATTGGACAAGTGTTCATAGGTGGACAAAAGCTGGAAAAAGTGACATATAGGAATTGCTCCGAGGACAGAGAACCAAATGCCCAACCACTGCAGGAGATTCCATTCGTGGACATAGATTATGCAGCACAGGAGCATATCACATTATCACTGTTGTGTTAAAGGAGATTCAACTCCTTTTAGCTGAGGTGTGGGTGGAGGGACCCGAGCTGCCATTGGAGCTCCTCAGCTCTTGCATCCAACCAGGGGATTGCTTAACTCCCAAGGCACCAAACTCTTGTGTGCAGAGGCCACAGCTCCAAAAGAGAAGGCAGCCGTTCATAGGACATCAATTGCACTGCTGCAGACATGTTTCTCTCTGATTCTTCTGCAGCAGTAAAGAACTACAAGAACATGTGTGGGAGAAGAAAAAAAAAAGACAGAAATTAAAAATCGAGATCTTTTCGTGGAATCCAGTGAATCACTATTAGCATGATCTGATCCGACCAAAGAAAAATCTTTTAAGAGTTGAACTCCATGTCCTTATTGGCTCCAAGCTGTTCTCCATTTGGGCTGGGAAATTATAGAGTATTTCACATCAACTATGGAATATGGTTCTCTTCTCCTTGGGAACATCTGCACAGACTAGTCTGATCATTTTCTTCCCTGTTTGAATTAGAATGACACTCATTTAGTTTAAACAAGCGATTAACCTATGCATTGCTGGGGAGCCCATGGAGATTTATGTTTACAAAAATCTAATGCCATCTTACTGAGGAAGCCGAAAAGAATCTTTCTCAAGAATGCAACCTGTAGAGAGCTTATTGTGGAAGAGATTCGTATCTGTTGCACGTAAAAACATATCCAGTGGCTTTATTCATTCACCATGATTCACATCTACAGCTTGAATTACTCTTCAAGGACAACATGATTAAGTAATGTACTTTATTGGAGCAGGAACGACAATAGGACAAGCATTGAACTACTGAGCTTAGTTCAACAAAATCCTCGCTGAAGTTAAGCTAAAAGCAAAGAATAATGCATTCAGCTGCCAGCATAGTAGTAGTAGTAGTAGATGTTTCTATTGATCCTGTGGGGTGTTCTTCCATAGCACATAAGGTAGAAATAATATCTATATATAATTTATATATATATATAAATTATATATATATATAATTTATATATAAAAATAATTTCTACCTTAAGTTTGTAAGATGACATTAATTGGCCCAATTGATGATTACTCTGGTTTTCTTGAACCAAACTAGCCATGACTGTGATTGAATTGGACCCCTCCCATCCAATCCAATCAAATGAAATCTAAATTAAGAGAGAAAATTAAGTGAAATTTAAGAAATATAGGCTAATCATATGTTATCTCCTATAGTTAGCTATATTTAGTATCTCGATCCTTACACTTTCAAAAGTCATATTAGGATTCATATACTTACGAAAGGAAAATATTTAATTTTGCTAATAAAGATACCTGCTATCACACACGAAAAATAACATTAAAATAAGATTAAAAAATAATCTTATAGTGCTATTCTCATCGATATTAATTTTTTACTTTTGTAACTTTTGTGAAAGCAGTAATCGAGAAACCAATAATCCTATAATAGTCGGTGGATGAGGAAGCAAAATCATAAGAGAGATTCTTTCTATCAAATGTTTTACTTTCCAATATAATCTTTGAAAACATAGAGAGAAAAGATAAGACAATTGAATAGTACTACCTCATTTCCTTTCATAACAAAACTCCTTTTTTTTTTCTTTAATTTTATTTTTTTGGATGATGAGAATAGCATTATAAAATTATATTTTTAATCTTATTTTAGTTTGACCGCATGTGAAATATTTTCGTGAAGATGATTACATGAGGGAGAAAACGAGATTAAATATTTCACTTTCATAAATATAAGGATCTTAATATAACTATTAAAACTGTAGGGACTAAAATATTAAATATAACTAATTATATAGTGTAATATGTAATTAGCCCAAGAAATATTGATCCGTTTGAGCCTAACAGGAGTTTAATGTGCCTCAGTCAAATTAAGCCTAAGCTAGACTTACATTGTCCCAATTTACATTATAACCTCCTGAATCGTATGCTTAGTAACTACAAGGGCATCGTAACATTTTAGCCGTGACAGATACAGCCCATTTCTTTACCGGCCCAGCCCATATTGCACCTCAATGGAGGCCACCAGTATTGGCTGTGGTATGTAGGTGTGTGTGTGTGTCTGAGAGAGAGAGAGAGAGAGAGAGAGCACAGGCGATGGCTATTGCTCTGCTTCGAACACCCTCTTCCTACTCTCCACCGTCTGCCACCGCTCCTCTCCTGCCCTTCACCACCGCCTGCCGTTCTCCTTCCCGCGTTCCTTCATCCGCTGGCCACTGGAAGCGTGTCCGCGGCCTCAGGATTGCGTCAGGCAGCGGAAGGGGCCTCGCCTTGACGCTCGCGGACACAAGCGGGGACCTGAAGGAGATACGCGACTGTTGCACCGTCTGGAAGTGGAAGGATTTCGACGTCAATTACCTCGTCAAAGGGAAGGGTCCGCCTCTCCTTCTTGTTCATGGCTTCGGTGCCTCCGTCGGCCACTGGCGCAGGTTAGAGGCGAAAAAAAATCTGATTTTGTTTGATATACTTCCCTTCGTCAATCACGCATCTTCTTGTACGCGACTGTGGTTTCTTGCTGCAGATTTGGCCCCATCCTTATCCTTTTTGCAGCTGAAGCACTTAAATACATTAGAATGTATGAAATGTTACTTAGATGATGAAAATTTTCCTCCTATGCTTTACAGAAAGCTGGTTTATCTATTAATTAGTGATCAATTTTCTCGTACACTAGAATGGAAAATGTGAAGAACACACTGGTAAGACGCAACATAGATTTAGCTGCCAGTAAATTATACTGTCAAGGACAATCAAGCCCTACTCGAGATTTTGCTTTTGCTGATAAGAGATTCTAAAATTGCTCAATTTTAAACACTGTATTATCCCTCAATTTACTATCTCAATCAATTCCAAACTTCTAATTTAATGGCCTGTGGTGTTACCTAATCAGTAGTGTCTTAGTGAAAAGTGTTGCAATAAGGGATTGCTTCAAGTTGCTTCCGTTGGAATTTAGGAATATTGGAGTATTATCTGAGTGCTACACAATTTATGCTCTTGACTTGCTGGGATTTGGTGCATCAGACAAGCCACCAGGTTTTGCTTACACAATGGAGGGCTGGGCTCAGGTGTATACCAGTGCTTTTCTTTCTACTTCCAATAATCTAACATTTTGATTTTGGTAACCTGCTCTAAATAACCTACATGTTTTGCTTGAACAGTTGATTCTGGATTTCTTGGATGAAGTCATAAAGAAGCCTACAGTGCTTGTTGGAAACTCAGTTGGAAGCCTTGCATGTGTTATCGCTGCTTCAGGTTAATCTTGCTTTTAGATTGGCCTTTTGGATCATCCTTATTCTTAAAAGTTTGTACTTCTGCTTCATGTTTCTGCAATGCAATAGGCTTTAGAACACATCTGATGTCAAATGGTAGTGCTTTAATTTGTAAACTAGAATCTAATGGAGATCTTGTCCGAGGGCTTGTGCTGCTAAACTGTGCTGGTGGCATGAACAACAAGGCGGTTGTCGATGATTGGAGGATCAAACTTCTTTTGCCCTTGCTTTGGTTGTTTGACTTTTTACTGAGCCAAAGGGTGATAGCATCAGCTCTTTTTGAGCGTGTTAAACAAAGGTACATTTTATTGGTAAATATCAGTTTGGCATTCTTATTTCTGTTTAAAGATATAAGTTATTTTAAATACTTGTCGAACAAAGCAGGGAGAATCTCAAGAATATCTTACTTTCAGTTTATGGAAACAAGGATGCTGTTGATGAAGATTTAATTGAGGTAGAATAAACTAGTAGATAATATGTTTTATTCTATATTTTCGTGATTCAAATTCTTTTCTAAGCATTAAACTGCATTTTGAGCCTTTAGTTCCTTCGATCCATAGTACTTCTTGCCTGCCTGCTTGGGAAAAGTTTATTCAGCTTGGTGAACATCAGAGTTGAAACTTATTGCTAATTTAGTAATATTTTTTTGGATATGCAGATTATCAAGGGACCAGCAGATGATAAAGGGGCTCTTGATGCATTTGTTTCCATTGTCACTGGCCCTCCAGGGCCAAATCCTGTGTCCTTGATGCCAAAGATTTCTATTCCTGTTTTGGTTCTATGGGGCGATCGAGATCCATTTACTCCTATTGATGGGCCTGTAGGAAAATACTTCTCTTCTTTGCCATCAAATTTGCCAAACATAGAACTGCATGTTTTACCGGGAGTTGGTCACTGTCCGCATGATGATAGACCAGATTTGGTCCATGAGAAGCTTCTTCCCTGGCTATCTAGTCTTCCATCCATGAGCGAGATATCTACTGGCTAGTTACACTGTTATTCGTTCCTTCGTCGCAATGTTTCAGTTGTTCCTCTGCTGCCAGGAAAAATTCCCCTGCTTGTGCTTCACAAAAGGAAATAGCAGGTTGATGCATCATGATCGTAAACATCTCTCTCTTGGAAAACTATTCATATATTGTGTGATTTTGAAAAAATGAGTTAGCAGAGACAGAATATAGTTTATGTTGCTACATTTTAGCCATTAATTAACTTTTGCTCTTATTTCCGGAATCAAGTGAGATCACAAGCTACTGTCGGAGATGAACTCTGTGAAACATACAAGAATATTTAACACAACACTTCAAAGAGTATGTACAGATTATTCAATTGCCTATGCAAGGAAAAGATTTGTTGTATGATTTTGTACCCCTTTCTAGTGGAATTTCTATATGTATGATGAGTTCAATTTTGGGAGCAGTTGTTCCATATGTGAAGATTGCAAATGCATCTGTTTGTGGTTTTGATTCTATTGCTTCAGTGATGTCTTTTATCATCTGGATGATTTGTTATTTACTCACTCATTAAAGCTTGACTCAAGTTAGGATAAATATATGCTTTTTACAAAGGAATGTGCCTTTGAACATAAATAAATATCTGCTGTGTGATTTGAGAAGCACATATGACAATGATCACAAATGGAGTGAACAATCTAAGAACACTTACCCTATCATAAGTAAAGGGGATCTCAATGCCTTTTTAAGTCCAAACTAATGGATATTAATAACATCATCAAAATCCATATTAATCTGATAATAATTATATGTTTTATTTATCTCTTTATATCCCAATCTATTTTTTAACTCAACTCATTCTATTTTAGAGAAAGAAAAAATAAAACAAGAGGTAGAGAACGGTAAGCTCACCAGTGGGAGCTTCTATTTCCCAAGGGGTCGGAATAAAATAAAAGAGGTAGAGAACGGTAAGGTCACCGATCGGATATCCTATTTTAGAAGGGACGGTTTCGCGACTCCTCTCATCCTCGTGCGAGTTGTGGTTGATTTCGGCGCGGGAAGGGGCGGTGTTTCCTTCCTCTCGCTTTGGTGTTTGTGCTCGAGATTGCGATCGATTGGCAATTACAAACAGCGGAAGAAGCTTGATCCGATGGATGGGGATCGGCGAAGAAGAGCGCCCCTCAAATCCCGTCATCCCGATTTGAAAGAGAAGGTACGGATCGTTTGTGCCCTACCCCCGAGTGTTGATCCAGGTCTCCTTGTCTGTTTTGCTCCGGGTTTTCTTTTTTCGCTTAAGCTTTAGGGTTCCTTGGCTTGTGAAAACGCTGCACATTGAGAAGTTAATCATTTTCTTACTTTTATTGGTGTTAGATTCAACCTGGCGATGTTGTTTTCGTACAAAAGATCTGTTTCTGGCTACTGTTTGTTCCGAGAGATGGCCTTTTGACATGGTGGATTGGGAATTTGTGGGTGGACGGCGGCACGCATTACTACATGTGGCGCTTCAACTTATTTTGATGTTTGATTTCATTGTTTCTTTAGGCACTCTTACCTTGAGTAGACGTCTTTCCTTTCTCCTCCCCAGTAACATTTTAAACCGTTACTCAAGAGCTATTGCAAAATGGGCGAGCCTTGGCCCTTCGTAAGGTTGCTCATTGCTACCCAGGTAAACATGGACAGGGATAAGTTTGCTTGCATTGATCCTATTAGTTGTATGACCCATTCTGAAGACTTAATGGCTTGACAAACCTATTTTAACTGTTGCATTATTCTTTAGTGTTGTGCTAATGGAGTCATGACAATCTATACTTTGGTCTTTGCATGCCGGTAAGGACAAGCAAGTCTAGCATATTCCATGAAGGAAAACCATGTGTGTGATATATTTCTCCTCATGTTCTCCTTCTGAGAATAAAGCCTGCAAGTGGTTTTATCGTTGTAATTCCTACTGTTGAAAGACCCAGCTCTTGTTATGCATTAATCATATGATGCTGAGTGTGAACCTTCTAACTTCTATGCTCCTCTCAAAGTTCGCATCCACATAGCATTAGTGTTGCACTCAACTTGCTATGTTCTTCAGCTAGAGCTGATTTTCTAGCCTGAAGTGATGCTTCTGTTGCTCCTGGGGCTCCTACAGCCTGATGCATAAGACACTGGCATTTTTCTTTCTACTGTTGATACTCCATGTTTTTCAATCAAATTCCATTGCACATGTCAAAGTCATTATATAGCTGATAATTTCTTCCTTTTTCGTCCTCATTTTGCAATTCTTAATGTTATTAGGCCTTGTTAATCAGCCTTTGGTCATTTGGAATGAAGTTAGGGACTGAATTTTCACCATCAAGTGATTAATAGTGATTTTTAATATTGGTCATTTGGAATGAAGTTAGGGACTGAATTCACCATCAAGCGATTAATAGTGATTATTAATCTTCTAATTTCAACCTTAATTCTGGATGTGTATTTGATGTGCCTTAGATTTACATGGATCTAGACATCAGCTGGTGACATGCTCAAACTGATTGAACAAAATGTTTTGACACACAATGTTAGTATGTAATGAATAGTCATCACCGAGAGGTATTTTCAATACAGTCAGATGCTTGGATTTTCATTTTATCATCAACAAGAGAAATTTTGAACAAATTCGGTTGCTTTAATTTTCTTTGTATGTTAGATGCTTGGATTTTCATTTTATCATCAACAAAGAGATATTTTGAACAAATTCAGTTGCTTTAATTTTCTTTGTATGTCACATAGTTTTTATTTACACAACTGCTATATTTTACTACACAATTCTTTACAAGTTAGTTATGACTAAAAGGTCAAAACAACAACATTTTCAATTTTATTTTCTTAAATAAATAGCTCTGTATGGTTTTCCTGTTTTCTATTCATCTTAGATTCAGGTTCTACATTAGCATTCTTTACTGCTGCTTGTATCAAAGTTTTCTCACTCACATTTTAAATTGTTCCAGATTTTGGTTGAAATCCTGACATTTTGGTACTTTATTTTTGAAATTATTTTTTTTATGGTGTATAATGAGTAAATGAGTTTGTTATTTCAACTTATAGGGTTTGCTTGTTCTCATTTTTCTCATAATATTGTTTTCTTTTATGCAGCTTAGACAGTGTTGCTTGGAAAGAATCAAAGAGGAGAGAAACCAATTGCTATGGAAGATCAGGTCAAACAGGCAGCAATCTCAAGAGACAGAGGTCTGTGTTTACCATATTAATAAATTGATAGTAGTTCGATCATCATGTTATAGTTTTCTTAGCACACCACACAAATTTTATCTTATTAACAAGTTAGGCTGCAGTAAAAGGTTGATGAAGTGGAATGATGGTCAGAAAGACTGAAGAGCTAAAGGGAGCACAGTCCTAACACCAGGATTTCAGGGGCAAACTTAGGTCTGATAAAATTGCATCGAGGTTTTCTAGTATTGGTTTTTAAAACCTTGTTTGTAACCATCTTCTTGATGGGTTGGTCACTTGTTATCCACCAACAGGGGATCTTGGTGTCCTTAGTACTTTAGCTAAAACTGGATTACCAGCGAGGCAATTGGGTTACTGGATTTTCCACTTATAGGGATTGGTGCAGTGAGCTATTCAACTAGAAATCTCTTATTTGACAGACTAATTAGAATTGTGATTTACGTTCTGATCGAGTCTTTTAGTCATCTGATGTCAACCCCACTTGCAAAATATAAGCATCAATTGTTGCATATGACACCTTGCCTAGCTTCATCACTGATGGTGGCTTTGATTACGTTCTCTAGGACAAATTTGGAAGTTCTTCACAATCTTTAAATTGTAAAAATGTTCTGGAGATTCTGATTATATTATCTTGTGACTCTGAAATTGCAATCTTACATGTTGTACATTCCTGGTAAGCTTCACCTATAGTTTGTGTTTTTTTTTTTGGACGCTTTATCTATTTATGTGTTTGTTGTTTTGTTCATCTAGTTTCTTTGATTGCCTAAATTTCTTCTGTTTATGTTAGCAGGACATTGTGGAGTCAACGTTGAGGGAAATAGTTTCTGATGAGCTGCAGAGAATGCAGCCATCTTTAGTTGAAAATCAGAGAAACATTGTTTGCAAGAACAATGATGTAATATGGGAATTTGATGGCCTGCATTTGGAAAACTCAACTGAAACTGCAAGTGAAGAGCTGATGTTGGAGATGCAAAGACTTCTATATGAGGACCTGAGAGAGGAGTTAATCAGGAGAGGTAATGATCTGCTTCCAAGTTGTGCCTGGAATGAAGACATTTACTTTTCAATAGTTTAAGATAAATTGCTGCTGACGGTTACATAGGAAAACTTGTTTGCATGGATTTCATTGCAGGGACATAAAAGAATATATTGTTGTTGGTCATATATGATGGTGATGACTGATGACTTTATTGTGGATTCAAACGTATCAGTGTGGAAATCCTTTTGTTTTATGCCGTGATCATAGAAGACTGATATTAAGTTGACATTCTTGATAAGACTGATAATAAAATTCTTGATAACCTGTGTGATTTACTTGTTGGAAGACAAAACAGCTTCGAGAGCTCCATATTTTTTCTAATTGTCACTTAAGCTTGTCTTTCTATTTCTGAATTTTTGCAATGTGGGCTCCTGGTTCATAGCTCTGTGCATGTCCTAGGCAAGTGCTTACGGTAAGTCCTATTTGACATGTTCTAGGCAACTGCTTATAGTAAGGTCCTATTTGGCATGTCCCAGGCAAGTGGTTACAGTATTGTTTGAGTAAGTTTTCATGGAACTGAATTATCAAAATCCATGAAGTGATTTAACTTGAGAAAATGTGTTTTGTCTATTTTTTATGTTAGTTTAAACTTTCTTATGGTTTAACTTTATTCTGATTAGCTGGCATACATAGATAACGAGTATTTTTATGTTAGTTTAAACTTTCTTATGGTTTTTATTCTGATTAGCTGGCATACATAGATAATGAGTATTTGGATGTCTTATCCTTTAGTTTTGAGATATGATTGCCTAGATTTATCAGTCTGTTGGCTTTTGTAGTTTTAGCCAAGGTTTGAAATATTTTGATCCGATATTGATTATGACAATTCTTTAAGCCAGTAAGGTATCAATATTGATCCGATATATTGACTTGTACTGCTAAGTTATATGGTCTGGTATTGGTCTTTGGTTGGACCAGTAAGTACCAGTCCAACTATCATATGAAGTCATGGTTAAAGGTTCATCAAGAAAACATCTTTACATGGTTTGGGATGAGGATTACCATTAGAGTGATGTACATGCCAAGCAAACCAGTGCCTTTTATATAATTTTGTTTTAGGCATCGTGCTGTAATTTCTGCTGTAATTTTTATAGAGATTTTTGTTATTTTATGATACCTCATTTATTAATAATCGGCCGGTTGAACCTGTTGCAGAGCTTGAATTTTTCGAAAAGGAAGATGAATACTTAGCTCAAGCGGTTTTGGAAAACATGAATCTTAATGACAACCAGGTAAATATCAATATTTGAAAAGTCTTAAATGTGATACAGAAAATGAATTTGTTCTCGAGATAAGCTCATCTGCACATCGTATGTTAGTTAGAATAGGAATATGCTGCAAGTATGCAACTTCTCTACACTCATCATGTATATGCACATGCAATATCGCATGTTTACATCATAAAAAAATTATTTGTTTGCAAAATAATTAATATGTCCCATGAGAGTTGTTTAATTTATTCATGTTACTGAAATAAAACTAGTCTAGAGTGGTCATGATATTACCACAGGGGCAGCTTTTTGTCATTGCAATTTATGCTTTACAGAAATTGCTTATCCTTTTACAATCTGCGTGCTTACAGTTAGGCAATCACAGCTTTGACTCCATTGAATGGAGCCAATGGTGGGGGACAGTCATTCTACTACATCCAGTGGTACTTAAATCCTGCTTTCGTTTAGGGTTAAGATGGATTGAGAGGTGCAATAAGGATCAAACATGAAAACTAATGAACAGAGCTTTGACTTACTTTGGCTAGATCTTCCAGACCCATTAGTTTCCTTTGCTTAGATTCAGTGAGAACCAAAGGGTTGATCACAGTCGTGACTATTGGTGCTATATACAATATCCTTAAATTCCAAGCCCCATTGCTCATTAGTCATATCTGCAATTAGCAATTGTTAAATGAGATAGTTGTTCAACCTCCTCCTAGCAATTGTTAAATGAGATAGTTGTTCAACCACTAAACAAGTGTGACAAATTGAACGTTTTTGCCCTCTGTATTTACCTCTTCTATGCTTGATCGTTTGCTGTTTCTTTAAGAAACTCACATTTCCTTTGGACCAACTGGTTCTCGTAGCTCCAATCTTTTTAAAATTTCACCACCTTTTTGTTGATATACGGGGTGTTGTTATTGCTAATCTCCATGCTAGAATGCTGAAAACGACAAAGTATGGTGCCCGATCTGCAAAAGAGGAGAACTGCGAGAGAATCATCATATCATATGCTGTACTAATTGCAATCTTCGGTTTGATGCTGGAATCGATAAGGTTTGCTTGCCTACTGGTCCTGGCATCATTGTCCAACTTGTATGAAGATTTGATAGCAATAATGATGATTCTAGGCAATCAATTATTTTCAATGTTGAATGAGAGTTATCTGCATTTCACTGAAAAGAAAACAAAATTCATTTTGTTGACATCTTGAACTTTCTGCAATTCGGATTCCATCTCATATTTTGTGACTTGTTCACAGTTAAATCTGAACTTCCTCAAAAGCCGGTTGGGTGAGGTGCACATGGATCATCTGAACCGAGGATGCAAAGCAACACCTAGTTTCTGTATGCAGGCCATGTTCAATCTCAATGCACTTTTTATACAATGTGAAGTATGTGATACATTTGAAATCGTGATATGACTTGTGATTACCAAAGAGAAACAGAGTTTAGTAACCAGTACACATGGTAGTAGACCATGTTACATCAATGCCAAGTTATCATGTATAAAGGGCAGTCGTATGCAGTCGGTATGCATCCTGCATTCTTTTATTTCTAGTGGAGAATGTTCTAGCCATCACATGTTGAATTTTTAGTAAAATTATTTATCACATGATATATGCTGATGTAGGTGATCTTCTATTTTACAATGACATGACATATCAGAAGGTTTTCTAATGCTTATCTCTCTTCTGAATCTTGTTTATGGTATTGTGAGATAATCCTGAAGGTTAATCATACAGCATAAACTATTGTTTGATGGATTAACACAGACTCTACAATGAATATGGCCTCATTTCCATAGGATCAAGACAGACTCTTTCAACCAGACTGAAATCTTGTATGTATCAAGACCACCTCCTATAGTGCTTCATAGCCATGGATGCATTGGAGCATGGAGTCTTAGGATTAATTGTCTCTCTATCCACCATCGAATTTGTATTAAGTTCACATTCACTTCCCATTTATCTTCCCTTATCTTTTATCTGTTTATTAGATAACTTCATGTCCAGAGAGATCAATCTAGTATGGAATGAGGGATATAAATAAATAGTATATCATGCTAAATTGCTGAATCATCATCAATTGCACACTCCAGGCATACTTTCAAGCATTCGGTACAAGTCAGTTACTTTGATTTCCAAATTTCTTCTTTATATTCCCCATATTAATTCGTGCATATAATCGAACACATCACATGTACACAATGCAAGTGTAGGTTAGGTTCTCTCTAAGGTGGGTGTCCAATGCACTACAATGTAGGGTTGCTCCCTTAGTGGCCACCAACATAGTTACATATGCCTACCTTGATGCATTGATCAAACAAGCATTCATCTCTCTCTCTCTCTCTCTTCCCGAATGGACCACCTAACTATCTTTTACTATCTGATCGTCGGTACAATGAGACTAGAATTTAAATCGACATTAATATTCTTTTAAAAAATATTAAAAATATGATGGATCAAATAATTAATAAAAATATTTAAAAAATAATATTTAATTAGTAGCTGAGTTTATCGGTCGGAATGACATATGAAAGATTTGAATATTTAAAGGAATATATAGATATATATAGTATTTAATTTTGAAGGGGGCAAATGGATAGATATATTTGTTAGGCAGTAAAAGCGGTGTAAAGAAGGGGACGCGGCCATTACGACATTTAACTACGATATAATAAACCCCACCAAGGCGAGGTACTACTACAATCCCAAATCAGCCGTTGGATACGACACGTGTTCGCCATCCAGGCTATCTGGGATCGAGGCCCAACGAGGTACAGCAATCCGGCCAAGGCCTCCCTTCTCTGGCAGACAAAAGTTGCAGAAGCCCCACCTTTCTGCCAGAAAACCTCTCCTTTCCCCCATCCTCTGCCTCTTGGGAACCTAAGGGAGCACCTAGATCGCCATCAGAAACCTTGGGAAATGATTTGAGGAACCTCGGAGCGGGTTGCGTCCTTCTTTGGAGCTCGGCGGAGCTTCGAAGGAGAGGTTCTCCCTTTTTGCCTATAAATTCCTTTGAATCTTCGTCAAGATCCAGAACTCTTGTTTCCCTCTTTTTTCCCTTGTGTTTCTGCTTAGAGCTGGATCTTTTTTTCGCCTTTCCGGGCCTTGTTCGTGTCGACAATCTGCCAAGAAACCGATCTTGTCGGCTTTTTTTCATGAAAAATAGAATCTTTTGGACGGGTTGGGCTCCGAAGATCTGATCTTCCTGCGTTCTCGATCTAGTGGCCGTTAAAGATCGGCATTTTAGCGCTCTTTCACCGTCGGATGTCGCTCCCGTTCCAGCAGCAGCAGTTGCCCCCGCCGCCCCCGGTGTACGCGACGTCGTACCGAGCTCATGGCGGGTCCGTGGGGCCGGTGATAGCCGTTCTGGCGGTGATCGCCGTCCTGGGCGTGATCGCTGGGATCGTGGGGCGGCTGTGCTCCGGCCGGACCATAATGGGGTACGGGCACTACGACCTGGAAGGGTGGTTCGAGCAGAAGTGCGCCTCCTGCATCGACGGGAGGCTGGAGGTGGCGCGGCCCAGTGCCAATGGGACCGGGGCGGCGCAGCAGGCCAAGCAGCCGGATCGGCGGCCGGAGGCCCCAGCGGAGGCCGCGGAGTCGTGATCTGAGACTGACCCTTCCGCGGAGCCTCTCTGTTCAAAAAAAAAAAAGCTTCCTTTTTTCCCTTTCTTTCTACTATTGCTTTCTTTAATTTTCTTTTCTGAATAGTGTAACTTTTTTCTTCTTCT
Source organism: Musa itinerans (assembly GCA_001649415.1). NCBI lineage: Eukaryota > Viridiplantae > Streptophyta > Magnoliopsida > Zingiberales > Musaceae > Musa > Musa itinerans. The sequence goes on along the minus strand of LVTN01000571.1, from coordinate 45,319 downwards.
TTTTGATGTTTTGCTACATTATGAATATGGAACCCATGGAATGAAATAGATTTGAGTTTTTGGGAACATTGTTCCTTCTCTATGACTCTGTTTCTCATGAATCTCTCTCTACATATCCATAATAACACAATTCTCTATTATACTGCAATGAGATTTTGTGTTCTTTTTGTGATTATAGTCCTATAAATCACATAAGCTGACATACTATGTTCTTTTGTGTTCTATAAATCATATATTTAAATGAGTTCATTCTTTTTTGTGTTTATAATATTCTTCCATTTATTGAACTTAAAATAACCAACATGATAATAATCAAATGAAAAAAATGTTGATTGCATAGTTCTTCAAGTCTTAGCAAATGTCACATCATGTCATGCAATGATTGTACAAATTCTCTGAAATCATGTATTCTTTCTAAAAGACTGTGTGCCAAATGTTTAAAAAGAAGAAAAATCCTAAAAAGATTACATTCATAATAGTTGTATTAGAAATTGTTTATAATCTACCATCACAGTGTTTTAGTAACAATGAATGAGGTGTTATATTGGACTTATTTTATATATTCCTATAATAGGTTTTTTTTTATTTAATACAAATTTTGTCAAACCTGCACAGAGAAAATTAACACAAAACACTTACAATGAATGAGGGGTTGCATTATATTATTATTATTTATATAAATGTCATTAAGGTTGTTTATAATTTAATAAAAATTATTTTTTTAATGTAATTAATAAAAGTCATCTACATAGAGATGATGATAGCATATGTGCTTGAGAAAATTAACCATCATCAATCAATCATCAAAGTCTTTACCAATCTGACTAACTTAATTAATATATATATATATTTATTTAAATTATCAGATAAGTTTCAGAACTTTAAACCTTTAGTAAGCAAACCCTCAATCTTTCATAAATAATTTTGATAGATCATCACCATTGATCCTTTCCACCAAAAAAAAAAAAAAAGGATCAGTCAAAATTACAGGGAGATGATAACAGTAAAATTGCATTAAAAAATTAACAATATTTATGTTCTAAGAGGCTTCAAGAATGAGTTATAGACACCAGCAAAGATGCTTCAAATCTCTCTAATTTGGACTCACCTGGGTACACCTTCAGCTGTAGAGCCAGGATGTTGCTGTTTGCTGCCAGCTCCCATTGTTTCACTGCAAGAAATAAGATTGGCATCAGATTAGATATTATTTCCTATTAGGTATTTAATTTGGGAGATAATTATAAAAGAAAAAAATGCAGACAAATGAAAGACAACCTCCAAAATAACTATAATATTGCCAGAGTATATTTGAATAAGATAAATGTATAGTTTTGATTGCAAACTATAAGTATTATCAGCTCCTCAATAGCAGCTGACTCAAGAGGTGGATTTGATACTTTCTTTCTTAGGTTTAGAAAAATAATATACATGATACTTTGTAATTGTGAAGGATTAAATCTGATACTTTGGTATCCTTATGGACATATATGAAACCATTCCTCTGATTATTTTCAGCTCCAAAATTCTCTTCAGATGACCACTAATATTGGCTCTTCAACATCCTCCTCAAATTATAATTTATATTAAAATAAATATGTTGATTGTACTATCATCAAATTAACACTCAATATATCTCTTTCATATAAATTTAGCAGTGAAGGATGAAAAGCTGCAATAAGAACAAAAAGATGAACTCATGTTTGGTTCCTTTTACAATTTAGAAAATAGAGAATTATAATTCTATTATTGGAAAGAAATTAAATGAATATATATATATATATATATACACACACACAAATTAATATATTTTTTGAAAATATATTATAACCGAGGGGTATATGTGCAATATCTTACCATTTATAGGGATATATATCATGTTAATATTTTAAAATCAAAATGCTATTCCTAAACATTACATGGATATTAAATGAAAAATTTCTTTGGACAGATCCATCATCATACCCAATGAATCAGTCTCTATTAATTACATCAAATGACGTACAAAATGTTCTCACATATAATTTATTAGCGTGAGATCAATCAACAATGCAATAACTATTAGGATGTGTAGAAAGGGATTATTTTTATTATTGATCACTTATCCAAAATTTAAGTTATTAGATCATCATATTTGATTAGACAGACTGATTCAGATTGAACACAAAATCTGAATTGGTCGAATATATTTTTTATGTTTAATTTAGACAAGATGAGACTTGATTTATATTGATCCTCAAATCTTTAATCATAGCTCAGCCTTGTCTTCAAAAGTGTTGGTAATTTTTTAGCTTTTGGTTTGACTAGAGATTGAAGGAAGGAGATGTAAAGTACATAAGTCCAATGAACAATGATTTGGATTCTGATGTTGCACTCCACACACAACAAATCCAACATTTTATATTGGTGGCCTTTTGGTTTAGAACGCAATGGGAAAGCAACAACATTCCCTAGAGAGTAACAAAGGTTTATGTAAGGTTTGTCATATGGTGGATGGGTGTATTAAAGACATGAAACATTAACATCAGTTCAAGCATCAACATGGTGGTGGGTCTCACATGTAATCATTGGCTTTCCAATCAAGCAAGCAAAGGAATCATCCATGGCTGCAAAATATTTTATTATAGTCTCATGTGTTTGAACATATTCTTTCTTACTGTAGTGATCATAGTATAAGTTGATGTTGCAACTGTTAGGTTTCTTCCTGAAATAATATTAAGGGCAAATATGGATTCTTCAAGAGAAGAATACAATGAAATGCCCTAAAAAATGTGAAAACTGAGAAAGGATGTATGTGGGTTTACTTATGAGTAGGGTGTTTTGCTTACTCTGAAAACAAAGCTAGGAATGTGATTGGCAATTCAAATAGATAAAAATTAGATTCCATTACTTGTTGGATAGGAACCTTATAAGGTTGTCTCTTTATGATCAATTTATAGGGATAAGGGATTAGATTATGTATTTTTATTTTAACTATGGGAAACATATGATACATATATAGGAAGGAACATGATCCTCTCCATTCATGTGCATACCTCTCTCTCTCTCTCTCTTTTTCTTTCTTTCTTTCTTTATTTTGCCTCCACCTTAGGTGATAAGGATTTAAGTATAACTCTCTCTCTCTCTCTCTCTCTCTCTCTCTCTCTCTCTCTCTCTCTGTGTTTGTGTGTGTTTTGTCATGGCATGTTGATCATGGGATTGTTCGTCTCTAGAAGAAGATGTGCATGACCTGTGTAGACCTTTCATGCCGATCATGATCCAGAAGTACTCGTAACTTCAAAGCTAGACAGTTGGCAACACATACTTCTCGCTACGTATTGTAGAAAGGGATGCACCGGTAGCTCCGAGTTCTGCATGGGCCAGAAGACATCTCCATGCACTCTTTGCATGCATGGGCCAGCGATGCATTAGAGATCGACGAGCCTCCTTCATCACTCTTCCTCTTCGCTAACGGTGACATGCAGGAGCTGCATGCATGGGCCGCCGGCGAACCCGTCGTTGCTTCAGAGGGAGTTTCACCGGCAGAGTGAACCACCTGCGGGTCCACAGTATACATATGGTTGGAAGCCGATGATGCCATATATACGCTGCTTGACGTGAGCAATGTGCAAGCAGTCGTCTTCAATGGCTAAGACTGCAAAGTTTAGGGTAGAACAGGCAAACATATCACTTTGTTCTTATCTGATTAGGAATACAAGTTTAGGTATATGAGATACATGCATAATTAATTATATAGATAATATAATGCATGCTAGTCCAATATTGGTTAAGATCTTATAAGATCCCTAAGTTGATGAGGTGCATCTGTTGGAACACGATAATTGTAACACCCTAGCTTAGTCTCACGATAAACCCGATAGAAGCTTTGATTTGATTACAAGGCTAGACGATCCTATTAAACTAAGTAGAGTTCCAAGTCAGATTGTATTTGATGTGATGCTGGTATATTAAAATATAGTTTTAATGTTCTACTTTCTCTTCTTGTCTATTATTTAGCTCTATCATCTTCCAAACATTCTTTTTCTTCAGTTGAAAGAGTGGTGGATTGGGCTGTGTTTAGAGTCTAAACTGAGAGATTTATAGAGTTGGATGTATTTTATCTTTATGCTAGAAAAGAAAGAAATTATATATGCGAGGATGTGTTTACTTTGAAGGGGAAAATTGGAGGGTTTTCTTTGTCCAACAAAACAAGATAAAAAAAATAATATTAATTATTTTCAACTTGTTTTATCATATATTCTTTTAACTTATCATAAACACTGTCTCAAACTATTTAGCATCAAGTTATAATATCAAGTTAATGCTGCATGCAATAAGTTTATGTATGAGAGTAATGAAATTTTGAGTTTTATTTGGATATTATCATCATCCAGTGGCTGTGTATTAAGTTAGGAATTAACTTGCAAAATTGCTGATTAAGATATTATTATATTATCATTATAGAGCAAAATAGACACTGAAACTAATCTTGAAAACACAATTAGAGATGGAATTAAGCTAAAACCAAAGGCAGCAGTGTTGTGAATAAATCTCTCTCTCTCTCTCTCTCTCTCTCTCTCTCTCTCTCTCTGTGGGTTATGAGAGTGAGAAGAGGAGGGAAGGATGAGGCAGGTCTTTAGATAAGTTTCCTTTCATTCAAGAAGAACATGAAAGATGAAAGTAAAAATGAGTACTGCAGTGCAATGTTAGCCAATGAATTTTTGGATGTGGCAAATAAATGCTTCTTGTACTTTGATGAGAAAACAAGAAGAGAAATAAGATTAGTGTTGCAGAGATACAGGGCAAGGGGAAGAAGACATGGATGATGGGGACAAAACATAGTACCCAGTGGGTCAGAATTCCAAGGAGAGGGATGAGGGGGATGTCAAAGATGGAAGGAAGCTTGATGCCAATTCCAATGGTGGTGGACAGATGGAATCTTTTCACCTTTCTTTTTTGACCTCACATGTCTCATCATCCTCTCCTCTCTCTCTCTCTCTCTCTCTCTCTCTCTCTCTCTCTCCTTCCCCCCACACAGCACACACACACACTATTCTCTCTTCTTCCTTCTTCCATGCTATCTCTTGAAGTGAATTGATGACCTCATCTACTTTTTTTTTTGCCTTTCATTGCCCTAAAGTTCTTGTCCTCACCCATTTGGTCCCCTATTTCATTTTATTGCAATTGGTCAGTGTGGGGCAACAATTGGAAGCACTTGGATGATTCTTTTTAGAGAGTGGGGAGTAACTCCAAGTTCTAGTCTTGTTTGATTCTACACCAAGTATTGAGCTCAAAATTACATCTCTCTCCAAACCATGTGAAAAAGAAGTTAGCTAGCAAGAGATTATAGTTTTAATGTGATTGATTACATGAGAATATTCATCAACCAAAGCTACAGTTATTTTTCTTTTTCTCCTTTTTAGCACTTCCAAACCTTATGTAATGTCCATTGGTCCATCTAACAATACCCCGGTTACTTCCTCGATCATATACCCTGAGAGCCACTCCTGGTGGGGCCATGTGGGCCCTCAATTGGTTCTCCAATCGATTGTTCCACCCGCCGTGGCGGATGCCATTGGCCTAAGAGACCATCACGTGAGCCACTTTGGACCGGCCGCTGAGCTCCGATTCGGCCGCTTCATAATGAATTGGACCAACAAATAGGCCTAACTTGGACCGGCTCGGCCCGGCTCGGATCATTAGAGTAAAGAAGCCCGCTCTTTACGCGTGGAGTGAGCTTACCATCACGCACTCAGAGAGAGAGAGAGAGGGTGGAGATGGGCGCGGTTCGAGGGGTGCTCGTGGACGAATCCGTTCTACTATCCGACGACGGTAGCGGAAACCCTCGCCTGAAACCGGGAGCAGAGGTTCTGCTTCGAAGGCTTCGCTACTCCAACCTGCGAGTGGTATGAGAGGCGTCTTCACATACGCTCCTTTTTCTTTTTTGCTTATTGATTTCTCTTTGATTTGGTGTTTTTTGGGGTCTTTTTTGTTGGGTTATGATCAAATCCTGCATTTGAGTAAATTGTCTTCCTTTTCTTGGAGCAATTTGTTTCAATCGCTTAAAAAGCTGAGATCTTTTGACCTTGTAAAAGCTACAATGGGCGATCGGAATACATTAAATATAATTTCGACCCTTTTCTTGTCTTTCTTGGTTTTAGGAGCGGCGAGTTGTGGGATACTTTAATCTTCCGGTTATTTCTTCTAATTAATGCTTAGTTTCCTGCATGCTTGCCTGTCCAGAGAAAACCCTTTTGTCTTTACGTTTGCCTTTCTGAACTTGATGATATCGCATGTTATCTATTGATCATACTTGAGTGATGATTTGCATGTATGCTTGATACTGTAGTAATGTAAGATTACTCATGCTTGTGCATGATGGTACTTACATGCATAAGAAAATCCAAAATTTTAAATGTTAAAAGATCCAAAGTTTCTTTTTTTTCTAATGCACAAATTGTCGACTTTCCAGCTGGAGAATCTGTAAGAAGTTCTTCGCCTATTCTTGCCTTCACATTGATAGATTGGATGGACCTTATCATCATATGCATATCAGCTCTTAATTAATAATATAGTTTTATCATTTGACGTTTTTATGAATCCAGATTGTAGAATACAACAAAATGCTCATTAGGCATGTAGCTGTGAGATGAGAAAGTTAAGCGCATGTGCCTAAAGTTGCTGCAGGACATTTGCTGAGGATACTTCTCTTTTTCTTTTGTTCTGTTTATGTTTGAATGTGCGAACTAGATGTTTCTTATCAGCATCATTATAACAGTATGACTGCATCTTGCAGCTGTAAGATCATTGAACTCATTTCCTAAATTTCCATATCATATTGGAGCAACCTTTTCTTTTCCAGAAATATATATTTCTACTGAATTATTTATGTTTGGTTGGTCTTAGTGTCTCAATCCACGACACTTGAAAGAGTATTCTAACATATCTTGCTCACTTTCCAGGGATTTTGTCATCACGAAGATCTCTCAGCCGTAAAGGTAGAAGACAATATGCTTTTACGACTTTTTGAGTCATCTTTCTTTAGGAGCATGAGCAAAACTGTTATTTTGCTATAGAGTTTTCATAGAAATGGTTATTCTAGATTAAGCTGCATATAGCTACATATTTTGCACCTTCGTAGGTAGCATTGTGATCCCAAATGTAATGCAACCAATAAAAACCTACCTAAAGATCTGTTAGATAAATTTCAAGGTTTTCTTCCTTCATCCAGTATGTAGAATTAAAGGTTCCCATTGCATTTTTAAGTTGGTGATGAGCTATCTCTTTAAATATGTTGGCATAACAAAAAGCAATCGTTCCATATTATGCTTTGTTTTCTTTTACATTGTTCATTTTGTTTAAAACTATCTGATGAAAATTGTAACTTTTTGAAGTACTACTAACAGAATTTAGTACAGTATCATCATAATAGTTTGGTTACTGTGATATTTTTTACAAATGGATCAGACGGATGGCTATTTTAGTTGCAAGTGGAAGTTCTTTTTCAAATGTAGTTTTAGCTGCATTGTCATCTTTGTGGTGATTAGGTGGATCTTGTTGACAATCATCTTATTTTTACAAAGTGATCACAGTTGTGATCACCCAATAATTCTTTATTGGGAAGTTCTATAGTAGTGGTGTTCTATTTGTTCTGTTAGGGTGCGGTCAGTAGACCACTTAGAATGTTCCTTTATATCACTCATATCAGGACATGCTACATGTGCTTTTCTGTTGGATTTAGAGAAATAATTTGACATAGTTCAAGATGTCAACATAGGTTAAAACTTTAATCTGGGTGTGTTCCTTGTGATTCATATGAGCAGTTTTCTGCAGCATAGGAAATGAAACATTGATGCTGATTATTTATGTCTTGACCATTCGGTGTGCCACTTGTGTTCATCTGTATGAATTCTCTTTTCAGCTTATACAATATCACTTGGTAGCTTATCATGTTCTTTGCATGTTGTGATCCTCCATCCTCAAATTTGTAGCCACTTGCCAAGCTCAAAGTGGAAGAAACACTCATGCATGTGTTATTCACCTTCCTGTTCCTACCCATTTCTTGGTTCTTTTAGGGATCTGGTATCTTTTGTTTCCTTCTTTGAGTTCTTTCTAGGTTTTTCATGTATCTACTTATCTCGTGCTGCTGCCGTACTAGTTCAGCCAGCTACACTAAATTACTCAAATATAAGACAGTGGCTCACTACAGCTGCCACCACTTTTTGCATACGATGTATGTGATTCGGAACAGAGTATTTTAGGTACTTGTTAGTTTTCACTTTATTCTTCTGACAAATCATGAAAACAATACATCTCAAGAATCAATTACCTACTCATACTCTTGGTGTGTATACAAGGTAAACAAGATTGTTTACCAGTCTGATTTAGTATATGGCATATGTCTTTTGTTATTATATTTCTTTTTATATTTATACTATATTTTGCTATTGTTATTCCCTTCCATCCATGTTCTATTGTTTTGGTTGGTCTTTTTTTGCAAGGAGAGACTGTTGTCCCTTGTTGTTAGGTAGGGTGTTTTAAGGTCATGTTATATCTTTCTTCACCTGCAATCACTTTCTATTAAAGGTATCCATTAATGTGATTATTGGAGCTTTAAAATTTCTATCTATTTTTTGTAGGCAATTTTTCTCCAAAACACAGCAAGAATATATTCCTTCAGTTGCATCTCACTTGATGCTCCAGATGCAAAATATTCGTTTAATCAATTGTTGCTAGACTGGGGCATTGCTGGGGATAGTTGTTTTTATGTAACATCCAAAAGGCATGATGCATTTACCCATGAGATTCAGAACCAGGGATGGCTTACTGTTTGTGTAGGTGAGAACTCATCATAATTTGTGAAGCTCCAAATTCCATGTTGTCTTATCTTAAACATTTATGGTCATTACTCTGTTCTCCTTTGTTTTGACTAGCTAATAAGTTTTGTTTTAACAGTAATTCATACTTTGCTCTAGGTGTTGACAGTGGTTCTGTGATGGATAAGGAATTTCTGTTTATTAACAAATTGGAAGAATTGCTCCTTACTGTTTGCAGCCTCAGTAAAAAGGTTATTTTATCTGTATATTCTACATCTGATTCAATATTAACTTGATCATACATTTTTTGGACGCTATGTTTTATTTCCGTTTATCAGAGTGCATCTAAGATCAATTTATTTACATCATGATATCGTATATGCCCCAGGCAATGCAGAAGTCTGTAGTAGTTATTGGGTATGTTATGAAACCTTCTAGGGAAGAAGATTTTGCAAAGGCAAGTACTCTGTACAAATAGATATAATTATTCAAGTGATTGAGACTTCATTTGTGTGGCTTTTTGTTTGGCAGAGGGGTGCGTTACCCATGTATCCTACTCAAAATGGACTGATCTTTGTTCCTCTCACATTCGACATTCCTTTACTATCGCAACTTCAAGATGTTGATGCAGTCCTTCACAAAGCAACTGATGAAATAGTAGACTTCAACCCTCACATTTCAATGCATTTTTCCCATGGGATTTCATTTTCCAAGGGAATGCAAGAGCTAGAAAGGTGGCTTTCCGAATTAATACATCTGATTTCCAGGGGCACAAAATGTTTACATTTAATTTTGCCTTTTATTTATGGAAATGAAAGTGGACAATGTCTAACATGCTTCAAACTTCAGTTCTCTAATAGAGGTCAAGTTGCAGTGAGTTCAAGATAGGGTTAGAAGTTGCAGGGTTATTACAGTCATGAGAATTATATATAGTAATAATTTGTCACGATTTTCAGGTGGCTGAGGTCAAAGGTTGATATATCTTTGATTGAAATAAAAAATAGGTATAAGATGTGATGAGGATCTGAAATACTAAAAGATGTGGAAGGTAAGTCAGTGGTAGTTCATAAGAGGTCTTAAAGTGTGCTTGTAGATAAAACTTTCCCGAACTCTGCAAGAGTCTGATTGTTATCAAGCCTATGTAAGTAGAGTCTTTTAAATTCTCGTAACATTCTCACCTACATGAGCACAAATCTAATTTAACCATGACAGAGGGAGGGGTAGCGAAGGAGGACTGCCACAATAACAACACCACTAGCATATGAGCAAGTAAATGCAAGGCCATCCTGGAGTGGGAGATATAAGCATGAAGACATATGTATTTTACTCTAGTAGTCACACTAACATACATACATATAAACTTATATGTATACTTGTGTGTATTTATGCATTTATATGGTATGAAAGAAATGGAACAACTGATTTCTTGTGACTGATCATAAAACTGAAATCTGGTCGTAAAAGAATCTGATTGAAGAAGAAAAAAGAACAAGTAAGGCCTGTAACTTTATAAATATCATGTATTTTCGGATTAGATATATACACAGTAACTTGGGATATGAGATGGAGAAAGTGAATCTGGGATTCCTTGTAAGTTTAACCATGAACTTCTATTTGGTTGTTTATATATATTTGATTTGTTTGTCTGCCTTGACTTCTAAGTGTTATAGAGATTAACCCTATTCTCAGTATTCAAAATATGATGACACATGAAGGCAAACTGTGAGCAACTTATGTATGCCTTGAGCAAATGTCTTAAGCAAATGACAAATATTTAAATTTATCTGGACGAGAAAAGAAGGTTCCATTGAACTATATAATATTTTTTATTGGACCATCAACATAAGCAGCTTTTGGGTACTTCGATATTAAATTTAGACCACTAGTTTGGAAGACATTTCATTGTGTATTATGTGAGATATTCAGGATTACAACAGTAAGGTTCAATGATGCTCCTTTGTGAAGGTTGTGAGATATTGTCTTATGCGAGACATTTAATTTTGATGGTGGACCTGGTACAATGGCAAGTTGTTCCTTTCTGACTTTGGAGAGTAGGGAGTCACGAAAACATTGTCTCTCTAAATGTAGAGTTAAAGGTGGTTATATTGATCCTTCCCAAACCCCGCTTGGTTGGGGAGCATCGTGCACTCCACTTAAGTTTAATTATTAAAGAAACCAGATGTCCTTAAAAGATTATAAAGAAGCTTTGAATATAAGTTGAAATGGTCATAGATTCTAAACAAATGTGTTGTATAAATCTGAAGGGTAATTTGTGTTGCATCTCATTCAATATATAACACAAGAGGACTGTTTTAGTTTGGTTTCGTATGTTTAGTTTGGGTTATGCATTGGAGTCAATTGTAATTAAATAGTGTCAAATCACATAACATAATTGCTACCATGTCCTCTGATGATTTAATCTTTGTGCAGGTTTATCCAGGACCACCCTGAGTGTTGCATGATTGATCCACTAAATAATATATACCCTTTGTTGGATCGGTACAATATCCAACAGCTTCTACTTGGGCTGCAGGAACTCAACGTGAAAGATCACTGTAGACTGCGGGCACCTCATTTTCTAAAGGTCATTTTGTTAGAATCATCCTTTTTGCTGCCTAAATTGAAAACAGTAATAGAGTGAGACCAAATGGGGAATCCTCTTTGAAAAAATTATTTGAATCCTCTTGAAAAAGCAACTTTCTTAGCCCAATTATTGGAATCTTGTTAAGGGATGACAATTGGCCATGGTTTTAGAACTTTGTGACTAGATGACTGTTCACATGCTTGCATGAAGTATGATTTACCCAAAGCATTCATTGACTTTATAATTGATATTTTTGTTTTTCATGTTCTTAAAATACTTATTCCTGCATCATTCTTTTGTCTTGCTGAGTTGGACACATGAATATGCATTGATATTTGATTGTTGTGTCCATGTTCATGCGACATTGCAAGTGTCAGCTCATGGCACAAAGTTTCATCCCAAGCCATTATTATGAGAGTTAGTTAAAATGTTAAAGATATTTTCCTTGGAACATTTATGCAATCCAACTTCAAGTTGCCAGTGAAGATGTCCAAAGAAGAGTAGGTTAGAAACTCCAAGAAAGGACTTCATGGTTAGCTTTGCATTGTTGGAGGAATGAGCTTGACAGGATTGTATGACAGGGTAAACATTTAACACATGAGGATATTCTCTTTTTGTTTCATTGCGTTTGTGATGGCAGCAAGATACTATTGCTTAGTTGGAGTTGATTATTGTGTTTGTGATGGCAATGAGATACTATTGCTTTGATGGACTTGATTTGTTCTCAAGCTATCTTATACTTGTTTTAATCTCAAAGAGTTACAAATTTCCTTCTGGCTTCACCAACCAATGTTCAAAATACTCACATTTGATGCTTGACTGTCCAGATTGATAACTTTCATGAACCTAATCTGAGAGATCAACTATCAGAAGCAAATTTATCCTTCCCGATCATTGTGAAGCCACAAATTGCATGTGGTGTTGGTGATGCTCACAGTATGGTAATTTCTTGAACTACCTGTAGTCTCTTTTTTTCTCCTTGGGATTATATGATGCCCATTGTAGTGCACTAGATCGGAAGATGTTAGTGTCAAGATAATGATCTTTTTGGACTTGAAACCCCTGTCATGAGAATTGACTCAGTTTTTTGGATGGTTTTTCGTTTTAAATTTTAGTACTAGATACCTAGAGTCAAGGATGTTTTCCATAATAGGTTTCTGCATTAATGTGCTAGTAAGACCTTAATAAAAGACTAATCATTAACCCTTGAAGAACTTTTACATGTGGGTTATTATAATTATGATTTTTCTTTTAACAAGTTATTCAATCTACCCGTTACTTCAACTTAACATTCATTTGTGTTTCTAGCTCTCTCTTTATTGTTTCAACTACATCTATGCTTCTTTGCAGGCTTTAGTATTTAAGTTTGAAGATTTCAAAGAAATTTGTGTTCCACTTCCTGCTATTCTTCAGGTGAGCAAGAAAAACTTGCATAAAATGATTACCTACGATGTCCCCTGTTGTTTTCTCTTCTTATGAGAGAAAACTTTGCTTGCTCTGTGTAATTTAGGGTGTATCATATGATTTGGGTAGTTTAGAAACTTCATACTATTGATGTCAGGATCAACACATAGGAAGTAAAAGTTTGGTACATCCTGAATCAGCTGTGTTTACCTGATGATTTTTTTTGGTCTGTCTACTTTTGGCTGACATATCTAGTTTTGGCTATCTGTTTTTTAAATTTCCTATGCAGACGACCAACTGCACCAAATCATTCTTTTTCATGACTATTTAACTTTTTATCCCTTTCACTGAATCTACTCTGTGGTACTCTCCATTAATCTTCATGAAATCGTGCTGTTTCCTATCATTTGAATTTTTTGGTTGAGAGTTGCAAATTGTTGATAATGTAGGAATATGTGGATCATGGATCTCTGATATTCAAGTTTTATGTATTGGGAAATAATGTTTTTCACGCTGTTAAGAAGTCTATGCCAAATGCCAGTTTTCTAAAATCTTCGTCAGAGAAAGCTGGGTCGAAACCAATCATCTTTGACAGGTGCTGTCAACATCAAATAGAAGTTATCTTGATTTGTTCTTACACAGGAAGAGATTGGTGGTGGAAGCTTAAGTGTTCAAAAAGTTGATATTTGGTCTTTTTTTCTGGATGAAACAGTTTGAAGTCTCTTCCAGTTGCTACAGATGACCAATTCTCAGTAGGTAGGCCGCAAGGTGATATACAATCCCTGGATGTGGATCTAGTTAAAAGTGCTGCAAATTGGCTGAAGACAAAGCTTGATCTTACCATATTTGGATTTGATGTCGTTGTAAGTGATACATCCTCTTCTCTGCCAGATATCTTATTTCTGGCATATACTTTGCATGAATAAAGATAGAGTGATACTGGATCATAATTTTAGAGAAGCTTTTCATAGATTGCATATTTGAAATTCATTATTTAATTATGAGAATAGGTATTTATTTGTCATGGAAATTCATTATTTCCCACCAATGTTAGATTCAAGAAGATACTGGAGACCATGTTATTGTGGACTTGAACTATCTACCCTCTTTTAAGGAAGTACCTGATACTGATGCTATACCAGCATTTTGGACTGCAATCAAGAGTGCATATGAGGCCAGAAAAACAAACTGACAGGCCGCCATGATCATCGATTGCACTGCACCATCATTTGTTCAATAAAGACGCTTTGTGTCGAGCAATTTTTGGCAGGTCAGATTTAAAATACTTTCTCAAGCTATCTGTTAGCTGATGATCACATTTTGGAATATCTAACTTAGCTTACACCAGACCTTTGCCCATCAGATGATTTCTTCTTTCCATTGCACGTGTTGAAAATTGAAATGCAAACATGAGATATAACATATTTGACAGTCCATTTTACACAGGTAGGATTCCCTACTTGGTTAAATCTTAGGTTAGAAAAGTCTGCCATGACTCTTCCATCAATCTTTGGCCACTTTATAATGTGATGATTTTATATGTGATATTTATCCCCTTCTTCATTTGACTTTAGTGTTTGCATTCTTTTATGCAGGCGTCAGGCTTTAGCTGACAAAGAATCATGTAAGCTCTAGTTGCAGCTGCAGTAGTTAGCTCAGTCCAGTAGTGTTGCTTTAAAAGATGTCATATTTGAGATTCAAGACTTGACAACACAGATGAAACAACTACAAACAAAAATGTCTGATGATTTGGTGGGATTGAGCTTCATTCTGATAGCGCAGCAGGATGAATTGCCAATATATCAAAGAGGATATTAGTTGTAGCACAGTTGGGAAATATTATGTATCAAACATCTTTTGCTAAACCTACTAAAACCAGTGATGAATAAAACGGAATGACGTTTCCAGAGTTCTGAGAATGAACTGTTCTATTATGTATTTCATATATTCCATTAGATCAATAACATGTTACGATATTCATGGAAGATTATTCACTTTCAAGGTAACTTCACAGCGATAAAAGGTAGATATACAAGGCTCAAAATCTTGTGTGCATGTTACATTGGTAATTAGTAAATGTATAAAGAAGTGATGTTATCTGAGCTTGTGAGGGACAGGATAGATCTCAGCAAACTATATTTGTAGCTAGCTACAGGTCTCAGCAAAATTTCATGCAACTCTGTAGCACCTAAAGATATCTCAATGCTTTTTATTGCTCCAGCATACTTCCTTGCTCATCACCATGAGACAGGAATTAGTGTGTTTGCATGCCTGAGCTTCTTCCTGCAACTGTTAACTTTGCCTGTGTTACAATTAATGCCAAAGTTTTTTATGTTGTTTGATTCCAAGAACCTAAATTCTTTCTAGAAACAGCCACAGAGAAGCTAATGGCCAAATTGCAGAGCTGAACAGCTTCTCTCTGTTACTGAGTTGTTAAATCATCATTCTAAGCATTTCCATCTCCTTCCAAAGACTTGAGAATGGCTAACAGGGGGAAGGCATAATTTGCCATAAACTACTCTAAACTATCATATAAGCTGGTCATGCATAAACCCACAGAATATAGGTGCAGATCCATCTTAAATGTGAGAATGCCAAAAATACAGAAGATGAACATGTTTCACATCGAGTCGGAGGTTAACTTGTACTGAAACCATTTACCAACCATGTTGAACTTGAGGCTGATCACTCAGTGCTATAAGTTACAGTGACCTTCGGAAGAGCTGAGCCACTTATTAGTGCCTGGACTGCCTCTGGACCATTTCATTTGTGGAATGTAGCCGACGGGTTTTCTGATACGAGAATTGTCATATACGGTCATACTATAACCGAGGATTCAGAACAGTTGTAGTGCAGATACTGAAGTACAAAGCATATCGATTCTATAGAGCATACATCTTCTTGAATTCACTATTCAGGATCTCTGAGTCTGAACCCACAGATAAAGACCACGATCGGGACCTGCTCCCTGAGTTCCGCCTGATGTTCCTCATGTTCTTCTCTTCTATCCGGTGAGCAACTACAAAGTAGCACATCGATCCCAAAGTGGTCAGCATGATTGTAGTACCAATAGCCATGGTTGACCAAGCCAGCCATGAGTCATGGCCCACCACAACATACGTTAGTGAGATGAAGGCCACTGATATGAAGAGGCAAGCCAGCCACATCAGCTTGTTCATTACAAAAACCATCCTCGTCTTGGCTTTCTGCTCAACAACAATCAAGGAAGTCTGGACGACCACCACTGCCAGCGAAATGAATAAAGCCAAAGAATCGGAAACCAGAAAGATGATGAATGCTGCATATTTTGCTATGTAGGCTTGTCCAAGGGTAAACTCATTATGTTCCTGAACAAACTGGCCAGGCAATTGGAATATGGCTGCAAAGGCCACAGTGGCTATGAGCACCGCAACCACTGTATTGGAATTGATGGCATTATTGAGACCTCCCAGGTGGAGCTTCTTAAGTCTCTTCTTGATCTTATAGACCTTCATTTCTGTTTGACGAGTTTGTCTGAGTTGAGATTGAACATCGTGTTTTATGTCACTAACAGTTTGCTTCAGCTGCTTGGCAGCAGTCATAGTATTTGCTGGTTCTTGTGCGACAACTGCACCAAATTCTCTGAGAATGGAAGCAATCTCTTCATTTGAAAACTTCTCGGCAATGCTGAGGGCAGTTTCACCTGCTCTATTCACTGCATTGATTTCAATTTCTTTAACCGATAGCAAAGCCTGCAAAATCTGCAAGGCCAAGAAGCACAAAATTTTATTCAGTGCCTGCAAATGGACATGAGTGACATAGATGACAAAAGAACAATTCAATGCATTAGGTTTCCGCCAATGCAAACCAGTAAAGATTATGTCAGACCATGTTGTGCACCAGGAAATACATTTTTCTTACAGAAAGCAAGTACTCCTTGTGTACTATACAATAATCTAAGATAAAAGTACAAAATATATCAACAGATTTCTTAGCTCCTCAGTATGACTGCTAAGAGACATTTATGAACAACAGATGAGAGAGGGGTGATGGGATAAGATACATTTGTGAACAGAAGATGATAGAAAGGTGACGGTAAACAGTAAGTGACAAGTAACTATGGGAAAACAACCAGATGCCGGCCAGATAAGTCTACTGGCCAAATAACTCAACAGAAGGGGCCTAACCATGTAAGCCAAAATGTTTAAGCCCATATTATTAATAATATACTCATCTAGCTTTATATACCATCATAATCCTCCTACTTCTAATTTGGGGCTAAGTTAAATTGTCACACAAATTTATTGTCAGAGAGATCGGCATGACATAAATAGAGTTACTTGTGACTAAGCAAAAGGATACTTGAAACAAGTGAAGCATGCTTAGCAACCGTAGAACAAATGAACTCACAGAGTATAACGTGGATGGCAGGACAAATGAGCACTGAGAAACAAATATACAATCTATAAAGCTGGGACATCACTAATAACAAATTAAATTTTTTTATCACTTGCCTTTGGATTTCCCTTCCTTGTAGCAATATGCAGTGGCTTGTTTCCCTTATTGTCTTCTAGATTGATTATTGATATATCAGGCTTCAGCAATTCCATTACCATCTCGACATTTTGACCCTTCACAGCCATGTGAAATGCTGTCTGCCCCTTCTTGTCAGTCCTTAAACCAATGCTAGGGTCCTTATCTAATAGGGATTTCACCACAAGCACATGGCCCATTCTTGCTGCTGAATGTAAAACAGTCTTTCCATTATTCCTTGCAATCTTAGCAAGGCTTGCATCAGTTTCTAGCAGTAGATTGACCACATCAATGTGACCTTGAGTTGCAGCAGTATCCAAAGCTGTCGAATTTAATGAATTGGTTGTCATAGCTAGTGCAGGGAAAGAACACAAGAGGTCCTTCAACACTTCTGCATATCCCAAGATGAGTAAAGATAAATTAGTTCTCCAATAATCAGATCAGATAATAAATTAGAAAAGAACAATGACCATTTTGAGAAAAAAATCAATGCAGCAATAGAAGATAGGCATCATCGTCACATGGATGCAATACATTCTAGCAAAGTAGCAAATCAGCGTCTTCATAAATTACCATACATAAGCAGAGTAAAATTGCAGGCTTGTTTAAAATGTAAAAATTTTAAAAGCAAGATCGAAAATGTGCTAATGATACACGCGCGCACACAAACACATGTATGTGTGTGTGTATACATATATACATATATATGTATGTATGTATATAACTATATATACACATACACACACACACACACACACACACACACATATATATAAAGAAATCAATGCAATCTCACAAAACCAGCTTAACCATGGCAAGGAGCTAAAGGAGGAATGCAACCAAATCAAATGATGAGTTTTGAATTATATTGCATAACAGAAATGTGGGGAAATCATCAGCAATTGAAATTCTTTCCATGAAGCACAAACGATATATTGATAATCAATTAACAAGATGCTTTTCATGATTCAAGGGATTATTTCCTCCTTTATCCATATTGCTTAAATGCAGTAATTTCTTAACATTAGAAACTGTCAATTCTCGTGTATATAAAGACTTGTAGCAACGTAGAGAATAGAAGTGAAAAGAAACCTTTTCTTTTTCATTTCCTCGTCTTATCTTCATAGTTCTCACTTCAAATTTCAATGATATATATATATCTATAAATAATTTATGTCCCAACTCATGCAAGTTATTCGAGACTTAAATTACAAGGTATTTTATATATGTATATATATATATATATATGGACTTATTTTATTTTTAGGTTTCATAAGTCATACAATGTGATCAAGATAAGAAATCAGGAGAACCGGACACTGGGTTAAGAAAGAAAGAACAAGTCTATACTGCTCTATCATCAAATGCAGTGCTACTTAAAATTGCATATCTTCTTTGCAATTGTTATGCAAAGAAGAGCTTCTTTGAACAGTACAAGGAATAATACCCATGACTGCAGTGACACCAACAGACAAGCTCACAATAGCACGGATCTTCTTTGAAATGAATAACAACCATATCATCCTCACTAACATAGAGATTCAACATCATCTAGGGCAGTTGTTTCCTATGGTATGTATTCATCTATTCATCATCTGCCGGTATTGATAATCTACATGTATGAGGCAACAAAATACAGTTCGACAATGATAATAATTGCTTACCAAGATGCCCCTGCTTAGCAGCAATATGAAATGAATCGTAGCTGTTATTGGCCTTGATAGCAGCTGATTGAGTATCCGAAACTTTTAATATCTCCCGAACAACCTCCACATGTCCTTTTTCTGCAGCAATATATAAGGCCGTCTCCCCATCCTGGTTCTGCTTGCAAAGCAAATCTTTCAGCTGGGTTTCACTGCACTCTGACAGTACCTTGTGTACACGCACTGCGTTGCCAGCCCTAGCAGCGAGATGGAGCTCCAAATCCCCCCGTTTACCAGGGCTCTCTTTGCTCTTCCCTTCTTTGAAGCTCTGCTGCCTATCACCCATACGAAAACTCCTCTGTTTGTCCATCCGAAAGCTCTTTTGTTTCTCTATCACCCCGAGCCGAAAGCTCTGCAATTTCTCCAAGGCTCCAATTCGAAAACTCTGCTGTTTCTCCATTTCCAAAGCTAAAAATAGATTCGGAAGAATATAATTTGAGTTCCCTCCTCTTCTTCTATCTCTCAGCCAAGAAAACTGCAGACGGAAAACTGTGGCCAGAAAATCTAGCGTAACAAGGATTCTTCTTATCCCTCAAGAATCCAAACCAGATGTTAGTGCAACGAGAAACCTCACTGATCTCTCAGCTCAAACTTCAATTACCAGAAACTTCAAGATTCATCTCAGCCCTTATTTTATCAATACATCAGATGTCATGAATCGGGGGTTCAGATCAGTCGCCTAGATAACAACAGAACCCACAAACCACTCTCGATTAAGAAGGTGGAAAAACCTAATTTCCCGCATCAAAAGCCCCAAACAGAGAAAAATTACCTCCTCCCTAACAAACACAAGGAACAAAGAAAAGACAGGATTTAGAGGAGAAGCCCCAACAATGAAACTCTTATTCTCTCCTTCACAGACAAAAAAAAGAACCCGTCGAATCTCAGGAACACCACCAACCACAAAACCCCCAAAAACAATCAAACTAAGCTAACAGAGGATCTTCAGGTACAGGAGGTACCTTTACGACCGAAACCCAGAACCCAATACGCCACAAAAGCTAAAAATCCAAGCTTTATCGGATTCCTATCAGAAAAATCACTCTCTCGGCCTCTTCGCAACCAGAAAATTTCACGTAGCAGATGCAAAGAAGACTCACAGTGGGGCATCAAGGACCTCTCTTTTTTGACTCATCATTCTCCTTTTCACCTTGTGCTTCTGGAACCAAACCGTGAACAGGGAAAGAAGCACTCAGATGCCCCGCCTATCGACCTTCCACCCTTGTGCTGAACGAGCAAAACGATTGCTTTGCGCCGAATGATTGTGCGCGTCAACTTCACGGTTTTGTGCCACCGCTTTGGCGGAGTAGAATCAGCCTGTGGCTAGCGAGAGAGCCAATGAAGGCGGCTACAGCGATCAACGTCAACTATAGGGGTAGGAGGGGCCATTGCGGGCACAGGACTCCAAACCAAGCAGTGACGGGTGAGAGATTCCGGTGGGAGCAGGAGAAGGTGGCCACTCCATCGTGAAGTCTTGTGTGTTGACTCATTTAATATGTTCTGTCTCACTCAGTAGTTTGGGCATTATTTTTTTAAGAAGATAAATACTTTTTTTTTGTCACCCATTTAATCAATTTCACAGTACAATATTTTCCCTTTTGTTACATTCATATTCTTTTATCAAACATCAATATATTTTGTATAGAAATATTTATTCTTCAAAAAAAAAGAAAACTTGGAATATAGCACATTAAATATTAAAATTCATTCAAAAATTCAAACTATTTTTATTTAACATTAACTATATGATTTAAAATATTATATATATATATGCAAAACTTAGATTAAAGGGATAAATATGATAATAATTTTCTGGAGGTGTGTATATGTAACTTGATCAAATTTATTCTTACTGTGTCAATAAAGTAATTGTATCTCAAAAAATTATATGAAATCATCATCCATCAATTTTTTTTTATTGTGTCCAAGGAAATAAAAAATTCTTCTTTTATGCACTTAAAAGAATTTTTTTGCTTTGACTAGTAAAATATGATCATTATCACTTGTCACTGTCATCCAAATATCTTTAAACCAATATTGCTATTGTTTTAAAACTTGCTAATAAAAATTTGGTCATTTTCAAATAAAAAACAACAGTGAACTTTGGCTTCTTCTGTCCACAACAAATCATCCTGCAGTGTATAAAATGTCTTCCTTCATGATTAGCCTCAAGTTCATTTTGAGATCATATTATTAGGTAAAATATTTTGATACTCTCCAAAAATGACATTGACTCATATATGCTCTTTCTAGTTTGCACACAACTCAATTATTGTAGTGTTACACTGAAGTGTGAAGTTGTCTGGTTGATGCAAAAGATTTAATGTTCTATTGTTACAAGACTTGACTTCTACACAACAAGTTTAAAAAAAAAAAAAACATCTAAAAGACAAGATAATGAATACAAAACATTGAAGATATGTTCATCTTGGTGGGGGGACCTTGTCATCTAGTTCATATAGGCAGATGTACTAAGATGGGGACCAAATATTTTAGCTTTGAGCTCTTTCTGATAACTTGCAACTATCAAACTCTGCTACATCTCAACAATTGTAGTGTGAATGAGAAGCAACATTTTGACCAATTCATTAGAAGCAGGAATGGACTTACTGTATAACACTTACATGCCACAACAGGTTAGTGAACACAACAATAATAATACCAAAAACAAGCATGTGTCTGCTTTTTTTGATTGATTTATACATAAAACAATATGCCTAGTTAAATTTATTGATTTATAATTTCTAGTAAAATTTTTAGATCTTGTTCTATCTCGTCGCACTCCTAAAATTTACTTCTTCTTCTTTTTTCATTTTATCTAACCGCGATATATCAGCTTTTCTTAAAATATATCTATTCCATCGTATGTTATTATTATTTTTTATTTTGTCTAATTTTAATATTTTGCACATCTCCTTAAAAAATATTAATTATGTCTCAGATGATTCTTCCTTATTTTATCTTCGCGATAAACACAAAAACATAATAAATATGCTTTATATTTGGATGTACCTTACCACCTACTTCAGATCAGAGTCTTCAGCTGCATGATGCAGAATGCAGAGGTTGGGAACCAAATATTTCATCTTTGGGCTCCTAATGATATTTTGCAACTATCAAAATCAACACTGCATCATCAACCATTATCTACAGTGTGCATGGGAAGCAAAAAAAGAGTTTGACCCATTAAAACAAGTGGTGTTGGCTTGGATCATAAATATTGGTGCTTGAATTGAACACCTTGAAACAATGAAAGCCAAGAGATGACACCTACTCTAAGTTGTTGGTATTATTCTAAGATTTAGTAGTGTTATTACAGCTCATGTTGGTTTAATGTTTTTATTTATCTCTTCTTACACAGCTGTTGGCTTATTGAGTTCATCTCTTTTCAGGTTCCTCCTAATGGATCATAGGTATAATTTTTTCTTTGTTTTTCTCTTTTCACAATAAAAAAAAGTCATAAAGTTATAACAAATTGTATCTCATAATAAAAAAAATTATATTCTTAGTTATGTTAAAATTATTTAAATCTTTATTACAGTTTCCATTAACTTTCCTCTATCTTTCTTCATACCACTAATAATAATTATATTACATCTTCTAATTAATACTAAATATTTTTTTATTATTTTATGCTCTATCAAAAATATATTTAATTATTTACAAATGAAGGTATATCTTTTTTTTATTTTTTTCTAGTAACTCCACACATAAAACCAAGTCAAGTAAAAACTTTTAAAAGATTATGTCAAACAAAGTGCCTAGAAAAGCCAATAATACTATATAAATCATAAGAAAACATAGTATCAACTATACTTCATAATAAAATTTTGTCAAATTCTTGTGATACTAAATTAAATTTTAGTGACTCTAATCTGATAGGTGAGATAGGGTTTACTACTTATGCTCTTTTTTTTTGTCCATTGTAGCAGAATAACTCAAGCCCAACATTTTATGCTTGAATTGAATGAGGAAACAAAAAAAGATTAGGTTATATGGAATTTTAGGACTAGAGATATTTCATGTGGGTCATCATGTTCCACACCAGTGCATGTGACTGACAATATGTGCTTGGTCTTTGAGAGACATAAAGGTAACATTCCTCACATGGATGTACATGAACACATGGCTCATTATGTACACACCATGTCAATTGGGAATCATTCAAGTTATGTGCCCATAGAATAATTGGTAGGTAAAGCTCCCAAGTTCGTTGTATGCTTCATTTATCTATTGCGTAGAACACTTTTGGTGATTATTTTTCAGATTATTGTTTTTTGGGTGAGTCTAAGTTCTTTGTTTTGAGATATGATTAAATATATGTCTGAGGTATGATTAGTTACTTTGAGGGTCATGCCATTTTATTTAATGTGTACGATAATTGATTATTTCGGTTTCTTACATACAAAAATAAATGGTCAATCACTTAGATCGAGTATTGCTCATAAAGATTAAATCTAAATCTTAATCTTGTATGCTTGAAAAAAATATAGTAAGAAAATTAAAATCGTATAGGAGATAACATATATATTTTTATTTTTTTTAAAAAAATTATGACATCAAATAACATACGAGATGATGGCACTTATCTAATTGGTGAAAGTTATTCTATCGGAGAAAAATAGTAGATGAAAATTATATTCAATATCTTAAAAGAAATTGATTTTCATGAGAGAAATATTTCATAACTCAAAACTTAGGAATCTTTATCATGAGTTAAAGTCGTCGACTTGACCATTTCTCTCTCATGGAAGAACATAAAGAAGTTTTACAAAGATACTCTAGTTTATATGTTGACGAAACTTATGTGATGTTTCCACCGTTGAAAAATAGGGAGAAAGTGATGGTTATTAACCTACAAATATCCTCCAAATGCATTGCATCTCTAGAGAAGTATGCCCTCACCTAATTTGTCAACGAGATTTGGTTAT
This sequence comes from Musa itinerans, assembly GCA_001649415.1. NCBI lineage: Eukaryota > Viridiplantae > Streptophyta > Magnoliopsida > Zingiberales > Musaceae > Musa > Musa itinerans. Next base: position 21,393 of record LVTN01000571.1, on the reverse strand, counting down.
TTGGTGAGCCCTTTTGGTCTTTGATTCCCCTTTTCTGTTTATTGTGAAAGTGATGCGGAAGGAATATATACACTTTCTTTTTTTTTCTTATTTATCTTTTGAAATTTAGTTTTAATACATATTTTTCTACTTTTATTTTTATTTATTATTTAAAATATAGGTTTAGTATTGTTTATTCTTATAAGCATGGTGATACAAAATAGAAATCATATCCTTAAAACTTTCAAATGAATTATAACTCTTGACGAGTGAATGGTGAATACGAGGAAAAATAAATATTATGAAAGAATTCATGTAGGAGAAATAAAAAAGAGATGGGTTTACATGTATACCGATCGACCCACGGGTAGTAATTGCATAATTAGTATGGTTCAAAATGTGAAGTAATATAAACCAACTTGTTTAATCAATGAATCAAAAGGAAGAATAGATCTCAGTCTATGAAAACATCCTCAGTGGTAGTAAGAAGGCAATTAGTACACTTTAATAATGAAATTAGAAATGTAAAATATTTTGTGATCCAATCAAACAGGTATATTTCATATGATGATTCCTTCCACAAAACTAAACCACTTGGTTGACAACTGAATCATAATAACTGTTATTCCCAAACTCTTTGGCTATTTAAACATAATAAATGCCATAACATCTAAAAGATATGGCATAATACAGGTAGTGAATTGGAGCTGTAAACTCATCTCATCTCATGTATAATTTGATACAACTTCAAAGAATGTTATCAGAGAAGTAACCTTTGATCATAGATGTACACAATGCAAGCTAGTGAAGCCAAACTTATTCTCTCTCTAAACTAGATTTCCTTTGTGTATAGATAAGAGCAAGATAAGACATTAGTGCTCTACTAGTATCTTTTACAAGTAATCTAGAACTAATTTCATAGCTGCTACACCTCCAGTTAATAAACTCATGTAAAAGTTTCACCCAAATATGGCAGTCATAAGCATCATCCTACGACGACCTTGAGCTTTCCTAGTCGGACATTTTGGGTCTCAATGCATGAAACCTGAGAAAAGCAGGTGATAAGGTTGGGTTAATGGGGACAGGTAACTGCCGTGATGAGCTGACAACAGCTTGTTCATTTATCCTTCCCACCTCCTTGCAGACCTGATCAAGGATGGATAGAAAATCTCTGACTACCAAGAAAATCCTGAAAGGATGTGCTTCTTCTTTGACAGAGTTTCCATGAAAATACTCTGTTATTTCCTTGACCAGCGACAATGCGACGCTCTCTTGAGCCTGCACTTTTATGATGTCATCCTCTGCCTTCTTCCGAAACTGATCCATTGCATCACGGAATCGGCGACCACCCTCCTCAGAACCAAACTCTTCATTTGATCTCAACACCTCATCGACTTTCTTGATCCCTCCAGCAAGTTTCGTGACATAGCTGTGGAGCATATCAGAATCCACTGCTGCAGCCTTCTTTACATTGCTGAGCTCACCCTCTAGGCTAGTGATGACTTGGAGACCAAGCTTCCTGCACTCTAGGTCATCTGGAAGAGTATTGTCCTGTGCATTTGCAGCCGAGTTATTGGTGGCAGCAAGGTGGGAGCCTTCTGTTCTGATAATCTCTTGGACCACAAAGTGCAGAAGTGTAGTCTTGCCATCAATGCCTTTGACATCAGCTAGCTTGAGCAATGTGTCAAGCTTGAAGGCATGTGCATCACCTCGATTTGTACCAACGTTCATGTGGTTTCCAGTCTTTAGTACAGCCTCTAGAAGCCTGAGAAACAACCTGCTGTTCCTCAGCTCCTCACAGGCAGCCTGATAATTGCAAATACAGTTAAAAAGACAGGGAAATGCCTTAAATCTAACAAATCTTGATCCATGTTTTATCAATAACATTGATTGATTTTACAATATTGAAGAAACAATAGATAATTTACCTCGAGAGTTTCAAAGGATTTCCTGAGAAAATTGACCTCTGAATCGAAAGCAGCAATGTAAAGCATGGCATCCACTCTTTTAAATGCAAATGGTATATCTAGCAGTGCTTTAAGAAACTTCTCTGCTGGGCCAAGCTTGAATGGGGAGTCTTCCTCATGTGCTTTCAGTTTGCGCTCTTCTTCTTTGCTAGGAGCCATCTTTAATAAGGTCTCCAACAGTTCAGTTCCTAAGCTATCAGCATTACCTGCTTTCAGCAATCTAATCAGGAACTATTGGAAAGTATATTACATAATAGTGAATAACAAGCAACATGTAGTGAAATCACTAAAATTCTGATAAAGAGAGAGCTCTTGGCAACTCAGGGGTCAAAGGCTCCAAGGAAGCTGCCGGCGACAGATTTAATCCTTGTCTGACCTTTTTTCTATTAGTACACAGATCCATTTGCCTAGTCAGATCACGAAAAGAACAAACTGTGGGACACATAATTCAGATTGTTTGATGTATCTGTACTTAATACATGCAGGATACCAACACATGTAAGATAATTTGTAAAATTAGTTCATCTTTGAATGGCTTTTAGATGATGACAAACATATAGGTTTCTTAGAGGATATTTTCATGGATCCTTTTTAAGAGAAATTATATCTTATATCCAGCTCTATGATTCACAAAGATAGCTTACATGACTTTAGATATGTTATGTTATATCATTATTGTTCATATGATTAATGAAATTAAAATAATTTTATGTTACATCAATTATCATATCTTTTTGTTTTCTTCTTTCCATTCTTTAAGCACTAGTATTACTAGCACAGCAATTTCTTTCATGATTAGTAGGTCAAGTCAAATTTTAAGATACTCCCATAGTATGTACCCTAGATATTACATTACCATTGGATGGGCTGCTTGATGGTGGCACCATCCCACCGTACAGCTGGTGTGTAAAGCATGGTACTCCAGAAATAGCATAAGAGGGATCATAGGGGAGTAGTTAATTATTTTTTAACATATGATAATGTTAAACTTTGTTACATATAATGTTATATATCTAATTCTTTCCTGCATGTGTATTAACAGGAGCCTTGTGCAGTGAACCACTCTTTGTGTAATAGCATATCCCTTTTTTCCAAATAATCAAAGTATCAAAACATCAATACCGTTTCACACCAATGCCCTGCATCGTGTATCCACATGAAACAAAAGAGAACTTTTTGTGTTTTCTGTAGATAAAATACAAAGAAGAACAACAATTTTAGAATATGTGCAATTTGTTCAAGAAGATATCACAAAACTTTCATTAGGTACAACTAGTGTAAGCACATTTAGAAGAATCTCTACATGTCATCAGTGTCTGCAACTCGTTTACAGATTTCTTATCTGAATTAGTTGGATTTCTTCCTTCTCTGCACTTACTTGATTTAATTTTATCACCACTTGAGCCAAAAGCAGCAAGAGAGCATCAGATATAGTAAGTCCAGCAAAAATTTCAGATGCCATGATTCTAATGTGATCCAACTTGCATAATCACATGGTCAATCAAAAAACCACCAACTTTTTCACTAGAGGCTTAGCATCTTTCTCTTAAATCAAACTAATTTATCATTTCTCAGCAGCCATCAGTGTATATGCATAAGCATGGGTTGCGACATGTAATGAAACTAGTACTCCTAAACTCCACAAATTATTTCTGGTACTCTCATTGGTTTGGTCATAGATCTTAATTACCAAGTGATAAATCTTTTTTGTTTAATGCTATTATATGGGGATTGAACACCCACCTCCTACCAGGGATGGGGGGCATGTAGATGTCCTTGTTGAAGTAGTGTTAATCTCTTTAAAGGAATGATGGATAGCTTTCACAGTACTAGACCATGCAGAGTCACGAATGGACATCTACTGCAGCTACTTCAAATCAAAATCAACTGGGAAACAATAATGTAATGGCATCAACAAGTGATGACCTCTGAAACGGAATGTCTTGGAGTACTTTGGTTGAAATGCTCATGGAGGAACAAACATTAGAGAGAACCATCTTCTAGCACCAAACAGGAAATACATAGGCCAAACAGAAATTGAGGTAAATAAGGTACCTTCAGATAGAGCTTCACAGACTTCCTCCTTGGTCACATTTAGTGCCCTCAGCAGAATAGCAATGTTCTGAGACTTCTTCTGATCGAGCACCCTGTTCTCTTGAGTTGGCACAGGACGGACCTGCTGCTTGTTGGTCTCCTTAGGTGTGCCATTGGTTGCATTGCAAACAAACAGAGTCTCGATCATTTCCTCATCAACCCTGTTGATTCATCAGTTTTACAGCTCAATGTGATTAAGGAATCAAAATGAAAATAAATGGAAAAGAAGAGGAATCATGCAGGTCCAGAGAAACCATATTAAAAAATCCCACCGGAAGGAGCTGGATTTCAACTGATCCCACACCATTGCTCGATTCGAGCTCGCCTGAACCTTATCCCAGTGCAAAGGTTTCAGCTTTGGTCGGGGGCCTTCCTTCTTCTTCTCCACCCCATATGTGGGGTTAACCAGTGCGGGGGGAGCCTTCGTTCCAGTTGGCTTGGGCGGAGCAATTGGTGGTTTTCTTGCCAGCGACTCACGAACCTGACTCTCCCAATGTCTAGTTGGCGGTGGAGGAGGAAGCGGCGGCGGAGGTGGAGCTTGACGCTGTGGCTGCGCTCCTGGCGGTGAAGGCGAGTCTGCAAGCCTCATTGTTGACCTCAGATTTGATCCTGCGAGATCGAAGTGATCCATCTTTCTTTCAGATTCTCTCTCTTCTGGGGAAGAAGGCGGTGACGGCATAGAGGGATTCTGCTTTGGAGGTGACGGTGTTAGAGGTCGAGGGGGACGGGGAGGAGGAGGAGGAGGCTGTGGCAAAACCGTAAATTCAAGACCTCCGGCCAAACTCCTTTGAGATGTGGCCTTCAAAGATCTGCCGCTGGAATGGCTGGGGCTCGATCCGACGTGCGGAGAAGAAGCGACCGGTGGCGATAGAGGAGATGACGCCATGTTCGTGCTCTTCGTCGAGCTCTGGGATCCACATTTCTCCACCGCCGCGGTGAACGTTCGCCGGGAGCTCGACATGCACCCGGCGCTCCCCTTCTCGGCCAAGGATCCCCTCGGCGAATAAAACTCCTCTGACGATGAGGCCCCCATCTCCCCTTCTCCACACCCGTACGGGAACTGGCGCGGCAGGAGCGGGAGGGGTCGGAGCTCCGGCGACTGCAGCTTCCCATCGGGCGACCCGCCCGTCGGACCGGCGGCGGGGCGGACGCCATCTTCGCCCAAGCCGCATAGGCGGGTGTCGACGAGAGCGTCGTGGTGTGGCAAGTCGGCGGCAGCGGGGGCGGGGACTTGGTCCTTGTCGAAGCAGGGAAAACAGCGGAGGCGGTGGCGGTGGCGGTGGAGGAAGAACGCCGCGGCGGCGGCGAGAAGGGCGAGGACTAGAAAAGGAATGAGGACGGCGGCGGCGGCGGCGGCGGCGACGACGACGGTGGTGTGGCGGGCGGGAGTTGCGGAGCGTGAGCCGGAGAAGGTGAGGGAGGAGATGTTCGCGGCGAAGGTGGGCTGCGGGGATGGGGGGGAGGGGTAGGACGGGAAGAAGGGCCGCTGCGGGGTGGAGGAGGAGGGAGGCTCCGCTGGAGGAGGGGAAAGAAGAGGGAAGAAGGGCAAGTGGAGCGCCCTTCTGCTACGCATGGGAGTCGATGATGTTGATGGCATCGTCTCGTGGTGAGGAGAGTTTGCAAGGAGGCAGAAGAAGGAGAAGAATACACTGTTTCGTTGCGCGTTGGCGAAGGAGAAAAAAAAGGAAAGAATGGAGTGCAAGATGAATGCATGTGAAAAGTGTATCGAGACGAGGAATTAGGAGGAGATCATTAAAAGATCCTTCAACAGAACCTAAAACGGATAGATTTTTTGAGAGGAGAATACAGATGCAGGGAGTGCCCTTCAGCACGCCATGGGAAGAAGAAGAAGAAGAAGAAGATTAATGGAAGGGCTTTGTCCTCGGTGCATTAAATCAAATAGAAACGGCGAAGCGGGGAAGACTGGTGGTCATTAGAAACAGGAAGTCATGGAGGAAGACGACACCTCGGTAGGTTAGCGGGGGAGGACGTGTCGTCGGTGCATCAAGTACGGGTCAATAGAAATGCTGCATGCGTTGGAGTCGTCGAGCTTCCGAGAAAGCAAAGAACAAGGTCAGCTCTGACAACGATGTGCAGCAGCAGCAGCTTCCAAGCGAGGAAGAAGAGAACGTTGAGGGGGGCATCTCCCCATTGGAGGCATGTGCATTGGTTCACTGTCAACTCTCACTGAGAGTTTCTTGAACCGAGTAATTTGCGATTCTAATCGGTACGGGAATTCTTACAGATCCTTGATCTAGTTTTTGAGGCATAAACTATGCTCAACTGTCTTCTTTCAACACGTGACTACAACTTTCTTCTTGATGTTGGTCAAAGTCTTTTTTTTCTTCTTTTTAATTTTACCAAAGGGTAAACGATAAAGATTGGAAAAGGGTTATCAAAGGCTTTGGTATGAACAGTTAATATCTTTCCTTTTTAATATAATCAAGCTAATTAGCATTATTTCTTCTTGAAACAAGAAAAACAAGTCATATCAACAGTGGTTAGAGCATTATATAAGAGGATTTGGATCGCATTATAAACATCTAATATCCGTGATCATGTAAAAGAGTAAATTAAAAAATATCAAACACTCAATTTTGATGCAAATTAATTATTAGTGTACTACTATGAGTATTTGATTATGCAATCTTAGTAAATGTTGCTGCACTATTATCATTAAAATTAATCCAAGTCCATTACTATAGAGACATAATTATTATATAATCTTCATAAGCTATTACCATGTTGCTGCACCACAAAGCATCTCCACAAGAACAATTATCTATCAGCATAACTAAGTAGAAGAACAACACTAAAAAAATCCAAGTTCAACATAACACAGATATCATTAGACCTCTAAAAAGCAGTTATTAATTGCATGAGTCAACATTGTTGGCGTTTGGTCGGATTGGTTGGACCAAATCCACAATGAGAACTTGCCTATGAGCTTGATGAGAGTAGGATGCAGTGAAACAAGCCTGGACTGCTGCAAATTTCAACACAAGGCTAGCACTTTGACTGAAGTGTTCACTCATCGTTTTCATCTTCGTCTTCGGCGGCATCAGCAGATGCATTAAGGGCATTCAATCGTTTGATGAGTTTGACTTTCCTTTCCTCGTATGTAAGCTTCTTCAAGTTAAATCTGCAATGCAAACGGAATTCAATGAGAACATGATCATTTGGAAGGCCAGGAGTCACAACAGCGAAATCAGCTGTTCCTCCGAGCACCATCAAGTCAGATGATAGCTTGGAATTCAAAATGGATTACACATTTCATCAAACTATTCTTGGCATCAAAAGTTTCTACCTCCTGTGCTCCTTTGGTGGTTGCTTTGTGGATTTTATGGTGGCTGGATCTGCACGGATGGCAGCATGAACTTTTTTGTACATCTCTTCGATGTCATCAGGCTCAATTCCTCTCTTGATATATTCACTGAAGTGCACCTGGTACTTTTCTGGCTCATCCTCCATCAAGGTCTGGGGAATTGGAAATCGAAAATTTGAAAAGGTAAGTGACAATCACGGATGATGAACTGTTTACTAACCCTTCCTAATATCTTCTGAGGCAAGAAAATAAGTGAAACAAATTTGAGGTGTGACATCAAGCAAACAAATAAGTTAACTGAAGATCAAAAGAAATTTACAGAGTGCTGCAACGGCACTAAACAATGCAACAGTTACAATGGCAACCAACTGAATGGGCTATGTTAAACAATGTGTATTAAATAGATAAAGTCATGCACGTACATACATTCACAAAGGTGTGTATATATACATATTAACATGGGACCATGTGCAATACATATTAACTTCATAATATGAGCATTGGTAGTAGGTTACATGCATATACATGTTACATATAACTAGGTATCACAAACAAAACAAGGGTGGAATGGCTGGGGTCACCAACCTTCATGTAAGAGGCAACATGACCTCCAAAGATGTAATTCCTGTGAACTTCTGCATCGAGTTGTTTCTCGTCCTTCTTAAAACCAGCAAACCTCTTGTCACTATGAGGGATATCAAGTCCACCATCTAATGCACCCTACATCCAAGATGACCTCAAGCAAGTTAGATTATCACAAACAATAACAGAAATATGAACATGTAGTTTAAGAACCATATACTCAGAACTTTCTTTAAATTTAGGAAGGACAAAATCGGTGATACAAATTCAATAATCCAAAGAAAATACATATCCAGCTGATTGATAACAACATAAAAAATGTTATAATTTGGGATTAGAGAAAACTAAGCTAATGGCTAATGATTTAACCTATCAAATGCGCTAAAGAAGGATTAAAATAACAAGGTCAAAAGACCTGGATAGCCTGGGTTTGAGATAACCCTCTCATTTTCTGTGCTAACCTAGACGGCCTCGTTGGCATCTTTGCCTAGAACAGAATGCAAACTACAATATGAGAATTGCTAAAACATGTCAAATTTCGCTCGTAATTAATTCTGTAATGAAAAAAGATACTAAAGAAAGTGCAAACTTAAATCCTGCTTGTTCTTGGAATGTTTCATAAGGAAATGAATGGGAAACAAGAAGAGATAATGTGAACATCCTACACCTTGAGGACACCATCTAGGGTGAAAAATGCAAGACTTCCAACTCTGATAAACGAAAATGAAGAAACAAAATAAACATCTTTCAGGAAACAGCTTACTGTTATTTAATAACAAGGTCAAACTAGTTATCCATATCTTTATATTCAACAATAAGTGGAACAAAAGGCCATGAAACCAACAAAGTCATCAATTTGTAGACAACTTTCGATCGACTTGAAAACCACCAGGTGCCAATTGCAGCATGTGACTAATGCACATAACCACAGCAGAAAAATAAATAGCATAAAATTACACAAAAAGAGGTCTACCTAGGTGCAAACTGTATCAATATAAAAGTAAATGAATAAAGACATCTGCCCTAAACACCATATGTCATTTACTTTTATATGCACACACCAGAGAGTATACATAAATAGATCATATCAAAGATAAGCCTCCAAAGCTTAATATCAGATCATGTCCAGTTTGGTCAAAAGTTAACTCCAACTTTCATTGTATAGTGTTCCCATTAATACAAATTCCTCAACAATATCATACAAATCTCTCAAAATTTCCATATTCTACTTTGGCTTTTTAACAATGAAAGACTGAATATTGCTATAACATATTTCTGAACTGCATAAGCCATTAATTCATCACTACACACTGCTGATCCTTCTTAGACAAACTACTGATTCCTCTTCTAAACTTCTCTTGTTCTGCATGCATAACTGTCTGCATAGCAGAAATATCTCAACATTCTCCACTTTAACAATGATATACTGATGTTATCTTCCATTAACATCAATACAATGTCCAAACACTACTGACTGATGGAGTCTAGAATAGGCATAGTTGCACATGCAGCACCCAGGTATAGGAAAAGTCAAGTTGGTGAAGCACAGAATGAATAGTTTGGAATCATGAAAGCATATACAAAATAGCAAAGCTAAAATAATTCTCAACATTAAAAAGGTGATATACTTTAAGAGCACCAAAAACTCGGTTGCCTGTTGTTGTCCTCACAAGGCCAACATCAAGAAGAGCACGGAAAGGCCTCCTGCTCTCAGCAGGTTCAACAGAGAAGTCCTCTCCAATAGCCTGATCAAGACATTAATACAAGTTAACAGAAGATGTCTGTCTACCAACAGTAATAATGTGATATGAACTAGAAATTCATAAAGCACACCTCTACATTCCCCTGATATTCATCATCCATTTCGAACATCTTCAGGACTCGCCTTGCCAACAGCAGTCCAGTGCAATAGGCTAATTTCAAACATTTAAGGTTTGCCACAAATAAAGCACATGCACAAAGAGAGAAAAAAAAAGTGAATAATTACCTGCAGCATAGTTGGTAAGACCAACTTCGAGTCCATAGCGTGGAAGTTCATGAGAGTAAGCAGATGCAAGGACTAGATCACCAGCAATGCTTGCAGATATAATTTGTGCAGTAATGTCCTTGTTGGTCTGACAGCATATCTGTTAAGAACTTCACTCTTATTGCCAAAAAAGCAAAAAAAAAAAAAGAGAAGGAAAAGAAAAGTGAAAAGCAACAACTTCCGAGGATACAAATCCAACAACAAATCGATATTTAGGTGTATTGTACTTGTTCTTGTCCTGGTTAATCAGCCTGATCCGTGCACGGTGATCAGTCTTGCCCTCTGTACAGCCAAAGAAAATAAATAATAAATGACCTGCAGCGCTCTAACAAGGAAAATAATTAGGAAGATAAGCAGTACCTCTCCTTCTCTTGTACTTGACTTGAAAGCACTTAAAGTAAGCCTTGGTCTTCTGAGTTTTGACAAAGGCCTGAAACATTGACAACATTGTTGAATCAGTTATACAGAAAACACTTCCAATGTCTTCACTGCCAACAAAATAGAACAGTAGATACATCAATAAGCATGACAGATATTTTATCCAAAATCATTAACAGGGATTGCAAAAAATTACCTAAAATTATAAAAGATATCAAACAAAACCAAGGGTCTAAGTAAAGGAGAAAGGGGAAAATAAGGAAAAACAATTGAGAAAGTCTAGTAAGATAAAAGTAAAACAAAGAAGATATTCGGAGCCACAGTTTACCAAAACAATAAGAGTGAACTCATTAAAAGAAACCATATGTATCAGCAGTACAAAAAATATAACAATGTAAAATGGGTATCATAATTCACTAAAAAAACTGCAAAGTAAAAGTAAATAATGCCAATCACGTAGGAACAAGTTGAACTCATGCAATATACAAGCAACTAAGAAACCAAACAATGAAATCATATATACCTTCCCCAAGTGCATTTTATTATTAAATGGATAAAAAAAGCAAGAAAATTAAAAAAACTATCATGCATTGGTTGTATTCTACAGTACATAAATGCACAAGTGGAAGAAATTAGCATGTCAAAGACCAACTGAAGCTAGGATTGCACATGCAGCACAATGGGGCCAAATTTCTTTTCTATGTTTCCCATCAACCAGTTAAGCAAGTAGAAACCTATGAAGATATACAAAACTTGGCTATGCATCTAACATGAAAAATCATTTAAACACGGAACATATAGCTAAACCTCAGACCTGACGTTATTGATTGATCCAATGTCTCACTGCTATTATTCGAACATATACTTTTAGAAGAATATAAATTAGCTTGTAGTAGCAAATAGACAATATAATTTAACTACAAAGCCAAGCTTTTCCCTAATCAACTTTATAGCACTGATGAACCAAGAAAGCAAACTAACTGCTAAAACTAAAAGACATCCCCGCGACTGATCAACAGATCAAGAACACCAAGGCAACTCAAAAAATCCGAAAGGGTAAAAGAAAGAAAAAACACTGAGATCTAGAACCCCGTAAAACACTTAGTAATATAAAACCCCGTGATTTAACAATCTAATAAGCATTAACACAAAATGGCGCCAATGGGTTGGGCGGAAGTAACCAAAGCTGTGCGACTGTCAACAAAATGGTGACTTTAACGCATTAAATAGTGAAAAAAAACGACAAATTTCCATTCAAGACGTCTTGATCGGGATAAAGACACGGATCTACAGAAGAATGACTGCGAAATGATAGATCTCTGGAGCCTCAGACCGATTCTAAACGAGAACATTCATCTGAAGGGGTCGATCAGGAGAGGGGTTCAAGATAATCTCACCATCTTTCGCCCTCTCCTTCACTGTTGCTGCGGCCGCCGCCGTCTTCGGGGCCTCGAAGCGGAGGGGAAGGGCAGCTCACGGCGAAGCCCGGTCCGTTCAGTTTGAGAATCGCTAGAGTGCCTTGTGCCATGATCCGACGGTCAGGATCGTTGCCTAGGCTGATATGGGTGCGATTAGGTTTCGGAGCCAATTTTTATGTCAATTAACAGGTTTCGGATCTGGGTTTGGGGTCCGGTTCTGCTGCTGATCCAATCCGGTCGAGCTCATTATTCGGATTCGGGTTTACATATCGGATTCGGATCTCGTTCGGGTTTGTCGATAACGAGGAGACGATGTCTTGAGCAAAACACTCGGACTCGGATCTGATCCAACCTTGGTCCAATTTAGGTGTAGGATTAAGAGACCGAGAGAATCACATTCATAAATTGTCTGATCCAATCAGATTTGTATACGGGGAGTTCAGCACTGGCTCGTGAGAGCACCAACGTTGTCCCCAGATCACCTTGGTGGAGCCACCAAAACCCATGCGAGGCCAGGCCTGGATCGAGTCGAACGGATCGATCACCTGGTGGAAGATCACCACCACCAAAAAGCTATCAGAAGGCTCTGATGTGATCTCTCTTTGTTGTCGTCGCTTTCAACGGCTACTCCACTTTAACGCTCGCGGCGACTCCCAACGTTCGAATTCGGAGCCTCTTCCTTCTCCCTTCAAATACACACCTCTCCCCCATCTTCTACCTTCCTCTTAACACTAAGAACACAGCTTCTCTGTGCTCCAATTCATCTACAATGGGCGCCACCACTGCCTCCCACTACTGCCACACACACAAGGCGTTTCTTTTCTGCAACTACACCCTCCTCGGCGCCGCCACTAGCTGCGTCTTCCTCACCCTCTCCCTCCGCCTGATTCCCTCCCCCTGCGGCCTCCTCCTGGTCGCCCTCCATGCCCTCACCGCCGTCGCCGCCGCCTCCGCCTGCGCCACCACCCCCGCCTCCACCGCCCGCTGGCACGCCGCCCACATGGCCTCCACCGTCCTCGCCGCCATCTTCCACGGCGCCATCTCCGTCCTCGCTTTCACCCGCACCCCCGACTTCCTCGTCGAGCTTCGATCCTACGTCCGCGAGGAGGACGGCGCAGTCATCCTCAAGATGGTCGGCGGCCTCGGCCTCGCCATCTTCTGCCTGGAGTGGGTGGCCCTCGCTGTGGCCTTCCTGCTGCGTTACCATGCCTTCGTCGAAGGAGGCAGCACCGCCACCGCCACAAAGAGGAGTTCCAACGTCGTGGGCAGCGACGAGGAGCTCAAGGATTGGCCATGGCCATTCCAAGTATAAGCTTAAGCCACTTCTTCCATTCACTTCTGGGTTTCATCCACTGTCTGCTAGTTGTTATGCCTAATTCATTTGTTCATCTGAAGCTACATTCTTATAGCGAATCAATTGTTTCTTCCACATCTATAAACATTGTTTTACTTATTAGACAACTAACTCAAAGCTCGGCCCACTCAGTGTTCCAAGCAACAAAAACTTATTAGCAAACATCATCTTATTAGCATCCATTGCCATTAATGTCCACCAAAACGGATGTCATTCTCTTTTGTACTCTTCATAGGCCAAAACAATTTGGCCACAGAAAGAACAAGAATTTCCTAATAAACTTATATACATCAAACACTTACAGATGATTCGGAAATGATCTCTCCCGGCCACAGAATGATCTCTTCAGTTTTGAGGATGACTGAGAAGATTCGGAAATCTCTGTGGGCATCCCTTTAGGAGGTAAGCATCGTTTGGAGAAGTACTTTGTTGTACCTGTCCAATCCTTATCTGTCAGGACCATAACCCAACAAGCTAGATTCAGAATTCAGCATCATACCACAAACTTATATCTACACAAAATATGCTGATTGAGAAAGCTTGTATAAAATTTTGATTTGATGAAGAAGAAATGGTGTAGACATGGTAAAGAAATTAGATTGTTTCTTCTCAACATTCAGTATAGTTGACTGTATCAATACCTGGAGTGGGCTGAGAGGTTGACAAGCCAATCTTTTCCAAGACATCTTTCTTAACCTGTGCATACAAATTAGCCAACAGAAACCATGAAAGCTTCAGCAGAAGGCACCATGATTTTTTTTTTCAATGACGGCAACAGGAGCATAATCATGTATGAAAACATGAATTCACCTGCCAACGACTGTCAACGAAGTTGGATATTTCCCGTACTTTATTTCTCAATCGTGACTTTGAGGTGGTCGGAAACTTCTGTTGCAACACCTCAACCACCTTATTAATCCCATGCGGACAGGACTGGATCAACCTAACCTGCAGTCAAGGGTTCCGAAAAGTAAGGAAAAGATGAAACTAGAACAAAACTAGATTTAAATGTCATTTAAGTTTGCCTATCTGTCTCTGTTACTTACAAATTCTGGCAAGTCCAAATCTGATATCATTGCAACAGTGGCTCCCTGTGTAGTGTTTTCTTTAGAACATCGACAGACTTGTTGATCATCAGACGATGTGTTGGGATCTTTTAAGATGTCTACAATGGAGCCTCCAGGAAAGGCCTGCATGCAGAGAGCTCGCAAACAGATCTGCTCAACTTTAGCTGTGCCAACAAGATCTTCGGCCATCAGTAGTTTAGCTTTTTCATGAGTTAAGTTGGAAATGACCAATGGATGGCTCTTTCGAAGAGCCTTTTCAGTCAAATTGCAGAGGATCTTCTGGCACTGCAACAATGCTCTGGATTCCTCACTGTCGACCTCTGACTTGCAACATTTTGAGACTTTTGCCTCATCCTCTGTGGGTTCATATGAGATTTGCATTTCGACTCCCTGGAAGCAAAGACAGATTTTAGAATCTGAACAAACACCAATCAAGATAGAGCCAACTAGTACCCCCCATCCCAAGTGTCATTTCAAGCTTATGGAGCAGGGTGCGAAACAACAAATTCTGACAACCTCTCAGGATGGACTCTTAAACTGACTTGACCGACTTTATGCTACTCGAGGCAATCTTTAGCTAGAGAGTAGACTGTCATGCAACATTAACACTGTGGTAGAAGAGAGGCTGCTTGTGCAACTTCTCATTCATACAACAAAGAAGCAGAGTCCAAGTTTTTGCACTCATGATTCATACTGCAAAAACACAAATGCTGATTGAATCATGATTCATAAAAGTTCCAAAATCACAGCTAATAAAGATCAACATAATAAAAATCTCAAAACAAAATCAGCATTTGTGTTTTTGCAGTCATTTTCAAGTGCAATACCTTCAATTAGTAGTGACAAAAGCTTGATTGGTTACAAGGTTGGATAAATATGCTTTCAAACATAAACATATGCATTATCAAAAGAAAAGCACTTATCCAAGTGGAGCACAAAAGGTAAATAACAAAAGTCAGAACCTCACAAATAACTCGGAATTGATAATAGGAAAGAGAAAACTTTCAAAATATATAAAAATAGATGCAGTAAAATAGTAGAATCACGAGTTTGGGAAATGAAGAACTAATGAGCGAAGTAACACATATAGAACATTATTTATACTCTGTGTTTTCATCTGCACCTCATTTTCGGATAGATAACCATCAGGAACAACAAAGCTATCTTCACTTTCAGTGTCATCCTCATTTTTAAAATTTTCTGCATCTAAAATTTCTTCGTCATTTTTGTCACAGTCGGAAAGACTTTCACCTGGATCCTCCTGTGCAAAAAGCAAATACCAAGTCATGACCGTTGATCTCAGTAACAGATACAAAAGGTTTGAATGACAAGTACCTCTTCCCATTCCTCATCACTATCAATGTCATAATCCAATTCGGGGTCCTTCCTAAATGGGTGCCTCGGACCAACATCACCACTATGGTAGCACCATTGCAGTTAAAAGAAAGAATATCAAAACTTTGATGGAAATGTAAATAAAAAAATGTTAGGGTAAATTTAGGAAATAAAGGCTTACCTTTTCCTGCACCAAGTACCATAGTATGCTGGCCTATGATTTTGGCAAAACTGCAAAAGTTTCTTATGCTGCAACCAGGCTGATGATGATGCAATATGGAGATCATCTTGACATATATTATTTGTTAAAGACTCTAGTTCATTGTCAAGCTTATCATAGCTAAATTCACTGCTATTGGCCTCATGAGAGGAAGTTTCCTTCTCCATAGCTGCATTTTTCTCAAGAGCTTCACCTACAAAGGATGGTCTTTGCAGCTTCAGTTCCTTCATCAACTCAATCTTGGGATTGCGCCTAACACCCCAGTGGCAGGATCTGTCAAGGTGAGCCAACTTACGCCAGCCAGAAATATGCAACCTGCATTATTTACATGATCAGTTCTCTTAGATATAATGCCCAGGGGAATATGATACAGTAGTCAACTGAATCTCCCCTTGATTGCAACCAAATATATGTCTACTAGGACAGCCTAGACCAAGACAAGACTACAATGTTGCATAGTTATTATATGCTTTATTTGTCAGAAGAATATCTGTTCATTTTTCTTCATTTCACAAACAATAATTCCCCTTACTCCTAACTTGTCTCTAAGAAAAAAATTAACTTTCTAATTAATGATTTGCTCAGGCCACTTCAGAAATTAATCTGAATGGCAACTCTAAAATTAATATAATTTTATAATTTTTTCCAGAAAATTAACAACTCAAATATAAACTGAAGTTTTAAAGAAATAATGAAAGAAAGGTCTTGTTACTAACCCACGCAGATCCTTTGTGGTTAAGCTACATTCCTGAGAAAAGCCACAGTCCATTGATGATGTAACTGCTCTAGTGATCCCTGTTTTCTTGGAAGATGTTTCAGTGGATGAGTTCTTTATGGACACTTTGTCATCTGAACTATTGCTATTCTTTTTACTCTTGAGAAACCGTTCCATAATAGAAGCTTGCTTCTGTATGGCAAGCTGTTTCTTCAGTTCAGCTTCTTCTTTTTCATGGCGCCGTCGTTCCCTCGCAGCTTCTTCTTGCTGCCTTTTTATTTGTTTCTTCAGTTCTGCTGCTTCTTTTTCACGATGCTTCTCTTCTCTTTCAGCTTCTTCCTGCATCCTTTTAAGCTCTTTCTCCTGCAAATCAAGGGAAAATTGTAATGGTGAGAGCATCCACCAGTAATCTAAACTTCATAAGATCCCGAACCAATAGTGTGGATTAATAGTGTCGGTTCTAGTTTAATTCTTGGTTTCTTTGGTGTTAGGCCTGTTAATTGCAAATAAGATTAACCCCAACATAATACTAATCACCGAACCCTCAGTTGGCTACAGATCATATAATGTAGATCATCCATGCATGATAGGCGCAATGCCCTTGGGGGCCACTGGCAGGGGCCCTGCTCATGCAATCAGTGCTAGCTTGCCACCCCTGGAGAAACCTATCCTGCAACAGTAACCTACACTATGAAGCTCGCATGAAGCTTCATAGTAAGCCTCATCAAAGAGTAAATGAAAAGAAGACAAAAATAACAGAATCCTAGATGCTATAACGATAAGGGGTCAACAATTACAAAACAAGAGTTTAGTTGAGGTATATAATACAAATTATATACAAGGCTATAATATTTAATACAAAATGCATACAAAAGAAGAGTTTCTATTATATAGAATTTATAATATAAGTTGATCATTTCCTGTTAACTTGAAACTTTGAGAAGTAATAACCTAATCATAAGTTTACATCCTGCTCTATCTCCTTTTTCTTCATTATTTCACCCAATGTTCTTTGTGCAAAACATGTTTATCTCTGGCATACACAATTACATTACACTTGGATCCACATGTCAATTCCATCAATCTAAATAGCACAAGTAGCAAAGGTTACAAGAGGATTTATAAAATAATCAAACATTAGGAACAATATTTATTTGTATCATTCATTGCTAGTGTTTCAATGAATAAATTAATTGAACAGCTCCAGATAATTAATCAGGCATGGTTTAGTAGCTATTTAACTCATACTTTTAGTACAGTAGTGCTCTGTCCATATGTGATCCTAAGAAACATCGGTATTAGGTTTTTTGTAATACTTTTCATCCTCAAGTAGATGTTCTAGACTTTTGGTCTTAGTGTTACATGCAAGACCAAGAGTTATTCAAACTTGTGTACTTCATCATCATGGCAACCCATGTCACAGAAAATCCCTGACTTACATGTCTTAAGTTCTCTTTCTGAAACTCACGATCCATTTTCTTCTTTTCCTTTTCTGCACTCTGCTTACTTTTCTCAATTTCCTTCATTAATTCCTTTTGTTGTAGCCAGTCTCCTTTCTCAGCCCTGCAATTACCATAGTTTAGGGTTGATCTAAAAGAAATATTGTGAGATTTTGAAGACAGGGAAATTTAGAGAGGGGGCATACATGTCAGCACAGTACTTCTGGGTCAAGTTTTCAACAAATGAAGAAATCCCTTGCCTATTTAATGCCTTCCCAAGCTTGATCGATGCTTCCATCAGATTATTTCTATAAGCACCTTTATGTTCAGGACTCGTCAGCGCAGATAACGTCGCTAAAGTGAGTCAAATGTATGGGTACAATTAGCTAGCTGACTCTCTCAGTGCAAAAAGGAAAACAATTATTCTCCACAAAGGTTGTCAAAAAATTGCAGGTATCAATGCACAAATAGTACATAAAAGCACCTTGAAATCTAAACATTATAATGAAATAAATATGAACATCCGAACCTAATATAGAATACATGAAATGATAAAACGTTATTCCATATTCATTCGTTTCTTTTGTTGGGCAACGAACAATGGAAGAAAAGGTGCAATGATATAAGGAACATAAGGTGAATGATACCACGAATGAAGGATAGAAGGCCAACCATATAATGCATGATAAAGGTAATCAAGATAATCAGATACCAAAAAAGAAAAAATTTAGATGATAATTGGCAATCATCTTAAGGCCAACTTGCTTAGGGAAAAAACAAGGTACATACCATAGCAAACCATCAAAGAACACACATATCTTTTAGGCGCAGGGTAAAAGGACCAAAGGTTTTTATGTAGGTTAAGTTAAAACAAAAAGATATGATTTCTGTATGCTACATTAAAGCTATAGTCCAGGACTAAAAAAAATCCATTTCCACACAACGTAAAAAGCTAGAATACCATAGATAACGAAAAAGAAAAAGTTACCAAGTGTAAAGACAAACAAATCTGTGGATCGTAATAAGCTCAAAACAAATGTTCTCACCAGATAGTGCAGAAATCCTCTCATGAATCTTCTTTCGAGCCATGCGACGGATGTTGATAATGCCACGAAGAGTAATAGGCAACAGCTTAATATCTCTTGTCTGATCAACACAAACGTCAAACATCAAGAAGAATCACATGTAAGCACAAAAAAGGTTGCAAGCATACAAATGATTAATTGACTGAAGCAATTAAACAAAATAGGGTATTACCTCCCAGCACCACAGGGATGACTCTGACTCATCTTCCAATACATCCGCATCTGCACTAGAAATACCATACATCATTCTCTGTCCGACAAAGAGCACGCTGCCACGAACAGATGCCAAAGTAATCCCGTTCTTTCCCTTCAAAGCCCCATAAATTTCCCCTACTAACTTGGAAAATGGAAGTCTACTTTCTTCCAGCAAATAAGCAACCATCGTATTGTTGGAACGATATGCACCATCATCTAGTTGCAGCCTAAGACCAGAAACCTCCGTGTGATACTCAAACAATTCATCAAGCTCACCCTGGCACTTCGTTATCAATACTTCCTTATTATCACAGTTCACATTCCCATCAAAAGAAGCTCTTTTCCTTTTCAACAGCTTCTTCACCCTCTTCTGCTCATCTTCCACTTCAGCTTTGCACTTTCTTACTGCCTCGACATGGGAACTATCTTGAACCATCTCTACAGGCGTACTCGAGTTTACTACTGCAACAATATCAACGCCTGTTGCATTCGTACAGTGGTCTCCCTTCTCACGATCCTCATTTGCCAGCTTCCATCTTGCCTCATTAGCAGGGATATCATCAAGAACCAACAAATCCTCATCGAACTCAGGGATTCTGTTGACAACGACATTCGCTTCAGATTTCGCTGGGTCAATGTCTAAAATCAAGGCATCCCTATCAACATTGGCGATATAAGACTCCTCGGCTCGATCAGTGCCAAGAACAATGGACCCAAGACACGCCATTGTAAATCTTGAAACTGGATGGCACCACGATCAAAACAAAAACAGGTAGAATCAACTCCGGAAGAAATAATGTTTCAGATCGCTCAATTTTAGGTTCTAGAAAACCAAAAACTACCTGGTCCACTCTAAATCCTTTCCAGGACTGCTCAATTCGATGACAGCACCGACAAAAGACGAAGAACAAAATTCAATCGATGATTCATTAACGTATAACAGAGACTGAGAAGAGCACAAATTTCACAATGAAATCCCGAAAATCCCTAAAAATCTTTGGCAAACACAAGCGAGCTCATTTCCCACGTTTCCCGATCAAGAAAAAGATCTGCAGATCGGAAACATTACCTCCAGATCGATCGCAGGACGAAGAATACAGATCAAAATCGTTGGATCTCTTTGACAAATTTGGAGAGTTGATTTGTCCTCCTCTCTTTACTCGCAAACTAATGGGAGAAATAGAGCAGTGAGGTAGAAAAGCGCATGTATATGGCGTGTTCAAGCTCGTGCCAGGTGGATTCGTATCGAACGGATAATGTTGTCTGATGAGAGTTCATGGAAGATCGAACCATCGGATGCCGTTCGATCAAATTCTACGCGCGCGCGAGGAGGGAAGTTTGGCAAATATTTTCCCGCCAATCGCTCGTCAGGCTTTCTGTGGCCCGACGAGGGGTCAATTTGGACCGAGCCGAAAGCCAGTTGAGCCCTCCCCTGAAAATGTTTGGGGGGATGTGGTCTCACAGTAATCTCATGAGCGGGACCCACATGTATGGTCTTCATTTCTGCATATGGTGACATCACCCAGGAAAATCTTGCTCACCCCTTCGTGACTCGGGGAACAAAGCTTGCATCATCGTCCCAAAGTTTTTCGTTGCTGTGGCATCTACTAAGCCCACGTAATTGCTCTCACGGGTAATATAGGGGCTATTTATATATTATTCTTTATAGTTAAACTTATTTAGTATATTAATTTTTCGACTTAAAAAAATATATTAGAATATATAGTTATAAAATAAAATATCTAGCTTCTTTTGACATTATCAATTTTATCGATAAAAATATGATAAATATAAGCAAAAATATTATTTTTAACATATTAGTTACATTTTTTATAATAACATACGATAATGTTGTTGGAGGTTATGAATGATTATTGGGGATAAAGGAGGGAGAGTGACAACGAAAGATAAGATAACGACATAAATATCGATACCCTACATCTACATCGATGTCGATATAGATATCGAACAATCTTTTTGTCATTTTATATTTGTATTAGTGCTAATACATATGTGATGAAAGGATCATTCAACATCTACATCGATGTTGATACAAATGTAGATTGTTAGACATATGCATCATCGTCTTATTTCTCGTTATCATTCTTTTTTTTTATCTCCAACAACCGCTCATAACTTTCAATGATATGATCGTCTATTATTTAATTATTAAAAATATAATTAAAATATTAAAATTATATTTTTATTGATAAA